>ML660200.1:56308031-56403217 GCA_007570785.1 Antilocapra americana | reverse complement strand
ATATATATATATATATATATATATATATATATATATATATAATATATATAAACAACTTATTACTGACATCAAAAACATACTAAAATGTGAAGATAAGTCAGCTGAGATGATCTAGTCTGAATAATAGTAAATAAAAAGAATAAAAATGAACACAGTCCTAGAAAACTCTAAAATATCACCAAGCATATTAACATCTGCCTAGACAAAGTCCCAGCAGGAGAGGAAAGAGAGAGGCAGAGAGAATATTTGAAGAACTAATGATAGAAATCTACCCATACCTAATGAAAAACATTAATCTATATATCTCAAGAGCTCGACAAGCTCTAAGAAGGATAAAATAAAGGACAGTCCCACCTTAGTACACCATATTTTTTTGAAAGAGAAAAACAAGTAGGGATTCTTTAAGGCAGCAAGAGAGATCCAACTCCTCACAGACAAGGTATCCTCAGTATGATTCACATCTTATTTCTATCAGAAACCATGAAACCAAGAAAGCTGAGGGATGAGATAGTCAAAATGCTAAAAGTAAAAGGCCAGTGAAGAATCCTATATCCAGTAAAACTATCCTTCAAAACAAGGCATCATTCCCATACTTTCCTTTTTTTCTTTAAACATGGTTTCTTTTTGCTCTTTTAACATATTTAAAATAGATGATTTGAAGTCTTTCTTTAATCAGTCCAGTATCTGAGCTTCCTAAGGAATCTTTTCTATTGACTGCCTTTTTTTCATGTTTTTATTTCTTTGCGTGCTTCATAAGTTCTTGTTGAAAACTGACATTTAAAAAAATAATGTGTGTGTTAGCTGTTTAGTCTCATGTCTGACACTTTGCAACCCCATGGGCTGTAGCCTGCCAGGTTCCCTTGTCCATGGAATTCTCCAGGCAAGAATACTGGAGTGGGTTGTCATTTCCTTCTCCAAATGTAGTGTGGGAAGTATGGAAATCAATCTCCCCCTTCCCAGGGTTTGGTACTATTGCTGTTTGTTCTTTGGTGACTTTCCTGACTTAATCCTATAAAGTCTGTATTTTTTGTCATCTTTGGCCCCTGAAATCTCTACTCACTTAGGTTAGTCATCAGCTTATTATTGGGCAGATACTTTCTCCAGTGCCTGGAACCAACAAGTCTCCTCATCTTTGACACAGGGCTCTGTGTCTCTTTGTTACTGTGCCAGGCAATTAGTTGAGAACTCTGCCTTAGCCTTCCCTTCCAACTTGTGCAGAATCCCAGCATCAGCAGAGGATGAGCACTCAGGGCTTTTTAGGTCTTTCCTAAGCATACCCACAGTCCTGAACAACTTTTTAGATTACCAGGAGTATCCTGGAGTTTCCCAATGTCCCTGGGGACATCTCATTTCCCAGCTTCCCCTTCTAAGTTTTTTGATCAGTCTATTGTTTGCTTCAACTGTTATTCATGACTCAGTTAGTTACAATCTTAACAATTTCCTGTAATTGTTTTCTACAAAAGCCCTATGGTAAAGACTTTTGACACTGGTGGAGCTCTGAGTAAGGTCAAATAAAGACAATCTTGCAAGTAGAGGGTCCTAGACAACCACTAGACAGATCAACTTTGAAGGAGCGCTGCCTACATTCTGCTCCCTTTAATGGCTGCCAGACTGTTGGTTTTTAGACTGTTGAGGCAGTTAGCTTTCAAGGCTACCACTGAGCTAGGGAGTTGGATGAAAACAGCACGAGTTAGAATGCCACAAAACTCACTGTTCTTACCATGATTCAGCCATCTTATTGACTAAACACTTGCTGAAGAGCTGAACTTCTTTAGTTTACTTTCAAAGTTTTGAGAAATTAATTCTGACCATTTTTGCCAATATGCTCGTTGCTTTCTACAAAGCAGAGAATTTCCAGAACTTCTTGCTCTGTTACTTTTGCTGATGTCACCCCATGAGAGTTTTTTAAGAGCAAAAAAGGATAAGTGATAAAGAAGAGTACAGGAAGAGGAAAATATGAGAAAGAAAAAAAAAAAGAAACTTCCAAGCAGCTTGTAATTGCACGAATGTAACTTCTCTACACAAAAATATTATAACTGCTTCTTAATCCCAGTATTACTGGAAGAATTTCAAGGCCTGAATATGCTTACCCTAGGTAAAGCTTGAAATTTGCCTGTTCTTGTTTCTCAAAGTGTAGCCACCCTTCCAGTTAGGTGAGCCTCCTGCCCACGTCTCTACCTCGCTGACGCTTCCTCCTACCCACACCCACGAAGCAGCTAGTGCTTCAGTGTCAGGCTCTGGCCAGAGATCACTGTTCTGGGGCCATTGCTGCTCTCATGCAAAGGGGAAATATGGGCCTAAGAGGCAATATGTGAAAGAGCCAAAGCAGAGACAAATTGCTGTCCTGTTCACAGTTGGTTGGCTGATTTCCAGCCCAAAGATATTTTCCCAATAGGGACAAAATACAAGTTTTTCCCATTTTGTTTGGACTACGAGGAGAAGAGAGTGATCATTAGAATCGAAGTCAGAAAGAACAAGTGGACCTAATGAAGCCAGTGACAAGACAAGGTTGTAACCAATGGTATCACAAAGCTCTGGGTCCTCTATCTAGTAAGAAGGTGCCTGGAAGACTTTATGTTCCCTGCACATAGGAACAAGAAGTCAATGAGAAAGTACATATTTAAGAAATGAAAGGAAGTATAGGTGTGAAGAGAAAGGAGCAAAATTAAATGTGGTTCAGTAGTTTTTATATGATTGTTGAGTCTGAGCTTTGAGCCAAGTACATACATATAGTCAAAGCTTTGGTTTTTCCAGTAGTCATGTATGGATGCAAGAGCTGGACCATAAAGAAGGCTGAGTGCCAAAGAAATGATGCTTTTGAACTGTGGTGTTGGAGAAGACTCTTGAGAGTCCTTTGGACTGCAAGGAGATTCAACCAGTCCATCCTAAAGGAAATCAGTCCTGAAATTCATTGGAAGGACTGATGGTGAAGCTGATACTCCAATACTTTGGCCACCTGATGTGAAGGACTGAGTCATTGGAAAAGACCCTGATGCTGGGAAAGGTTGAAGATGAGAGGAGAAGGGGACGACAGAGGATGAGATGGTTGGATGGCATCACTGACACTGACTCAGTGGACATGAGTTTGAGTGAACTCCAGGAGATACTAAAGGACAGGGAAGCCTGGAATGCTGCAGTTCATGGGGTTGCATGAACTGAGCTGGACACAACTTAGAGACTGAACAACAACAAACCAAAAGATCTCTCTCTTAGTTGTCTGGTTCATATGATAATTAGTTAAAGTTTTGTTCAAATTGATAATTTTACAAAACAGGATATATTAAATCACTTGGGCTAATTTGGTTGTTTCCAAAGTTTTCAGTTAAAAAAGAAATTATACCTTTTATATAAAGCAGAGATGTCAAAACCTAAATGCCTTCAACTGACCATTCGCTACAATTTTGCTACTCAATCAACAATTCTCACTGCATTGGGCTTACCTGAGAACTGTCTATTCACATTCTATCAAAACAATCCTGAATGTTAGTCATTTAGGTACTAGGGAAATGATATTTAAATCGTGCTTATATAATAGCAGGGATTTTTTTTTCCTACTTCTTTGGAAATGTGAGTAAATATTCAGTTGATACCTAATAGGAAGTTCCTCTAATTTCATTGCAAAAAAAAAGACATTTATATGTATACAATTTGAAATTATGGTGGAAAATGCTAATCACTCACTTAGTGGTTTAATTCTAAGATTATATAATGTTCACTTTTAAAAATACTAAAAGGAAACTAAACACTGAAATTGGAACAAATTTCTGATTTTAAACTTTTAAGGAAAACATACTTTTAGGGAAGTCTGAAAACTTGAATATTTCATTATCAATGAAAATGAACTATATTTTCATAAACTCATGACAAACTGTTTATTAAGGAGGTAAAGTCTAGCAATTTCTAAAAATAAAAGGATAAAGATTTATCTGAAGAAATCCATGTGGTTTATGATGTGGTATTAGATCTTATTTTCCACATATTAGGCAAAATATTCATAAATGCATTTTTATCTTTTCACTTGAAAAATAAAAAATTGTTGGAGGCAATATGTTAATTTAATTGCACTTTTTTTTTGTCTCTGGCGAATCTTGTATACTCAAAAAGGAAAACAGTTGTGATTATTCTTTATGCTAAATTGATAATAACTTTGAGTAAATCACTGGTATTACTTGAACATGGATTTTAATCTCGTGATTGAGAAAGACATTAAAACAGATCTTTAGTCATCTAATGAGAGGAAACCAATTATTATAGTGAGTCACAGTATTGTGTTCATTTAGAAAATATCTGAACACAACAAACTAGGAAACTTATTTTGAGGCAGCATCTTAGAGGTATAATTTTTCAACAACCATAAATTATATAAATCATTCCTGATTGCAAATTTGGCCACTTTTCATGAATTTGGTACAGTTCAAAATTTTCCAGAACTAAAATAATCACTGTCTTTTTTGACTCCTGAAAAAAATTCACAAACAGCTGGGAACTAGGTTGGAATGCAATACTAGTAATTAAACAAGTAATATTTTAAAATAAATGATTTTGTATAGGAAACATCACTTTTCTACATAATTAATAGCTCTAATGTTATGTGCTATATATTCAAAGAGAGCAGAAAGGCATATGTTTCCTCAGAGAGCACCCAGTCCAAATACCAATAGATCGCTTGACCATATAATATCGTCAGAGGCAGTTCCAAGCCCATAGAACTCACCAAAGGACCAGATGTTGCTACTAAAATGTTCCAAGGCTTGGCATCTGGGTCTTGGCAGGCCTGAGAAATAGCCTTGGGTCTTGCATCTATTGCTAAAATAGGACATGAAAGTAAGTTCCATAGTACAGAGTCTAAATGATTCTGAAGACATATTACTGGACTGAAAAATGATTCAAAGTATAACAGTAGTTTTAATAAGTTATTGGCTTATCTACACCAATTAAATGTATTAGCAAAATGTCAGAACAGTTTCAAGACTTGGAATAATAATTTTTCATTGACTTTAAGCATGTTCTAAATTAATTGTATCAATCAAAATATTTTCCAGTAACTGAGAGTACACATACATACATCTTTCACTGTGAATAACAAGAGAAGGACAGTCACAGTTTTAGTTTTAGATTTAAGGTAGTTTTTGAGTGTTTTGAACTATCCTTCATCCCATTTCTATGAAATTTAAGGTTTGACATGTAGAAGTCTATTAATTATGTACAGCTATTAATTACATAGAATTGATACTTTCAAACTGTAGTGCTGGAGAAGACTCTTGAGAGTCCCTTGGACAGCAAGGGGATCAAACCAGTTAATCCTAAAGGAAATCAACCCTGAATACTCATTGGAAGGACTGATGGTAAAGCTGAAGCTCCAATACTTTGGCCACCTGATGCGAAGAGCTGACTCATTGGAAAAGACCCTGATTCTGGGAAAGATTGAAGGCAGAGGAGAAGAAGGCAAGATGAGATTGTTGGATGGCATCATCAATTCAATGAACATGAACTTAGACAAAGTCCTGGAGGTAGTGAAGGACAGGGGAGCCTGGCGTGCTGCAAACCATGGGGTCACAAAGACCCAACTTGGTGACTGAACAACAACAAAATGCAGAAGTCATAATATAGTTGTGGGAAAATAAATGAATTGTTTTATGTATCTGATTCTGTAAAGATACTATTTCTCTTAGGGGCTACAAATTGTAGATTTATAGATAGAGTCTAAGAGGTACTATGGCAGTAAGAAGAACTTTGAAAATTCACATCTTTAACTCAGTAATTCCACTTCTTTGAAATCCATCCAAAGAAATGAATTAAATGTGGACAAAGATTTGTTTGTAAGGATGTTCACTGTGACAGTAAATAGCTATATCATAGAATGCATTGGCCACCTGATGCGAAGAACTGACTCATTGGAAAAGATCCTGATGCTGGGAAAGATTGAACGTGGGAGGAGAAGGGGACAACAGAGGATGAGATGGTTGAACGGCATCACTGATTCGATGAACATGAGTTTGAGTAAACTCTAGGAGTTGGTGATGGACAGGGAGGCCTGGCATGCTGCAGTCCATGGGGTCGCAAAGAGTCAGACATGACTGAGCGACTGAACTGATCTGAACTGAAAATGCATTATGATATAAATATTCAATCATTGGAGATGTTACATACAGTAGAGTATCCTATAGCATTAAAATAATTTTAAGACTGTTTAATTGGCAGAGAAAAATGTACAGGATATATTAAAGGTAGAAGACAAAACTATATAAATAACAGAACCCCAACTTGAATAAAACAGATGTGTACTGACTCAAGACTAGAACAAATACATAAAAGTACTGGCATTGTTATGTTTGGATAGTGAATTACAGGTATTTTAAATTTTCCTCTTCATTAGTTAGCATTGTCAACATATATTTTAAAATAGGCAACTATGAATTAAATATTATATTATAATTATATATAAATTTATATAATTATATAAATCATATGTTTATATATAATTATATGTTTATATAATTATATATAATTATATTATTATTATATTAGAATGCATATGGTTTGAAAAGGCTGAAAATCAACTATAATGTCTTTAAACATGAAACACTGCAAATTCTCTAGCTCCTCTTGGGAATGTCACTCATGCATTGGGATTTCTTTTTCATACTGAGGATATGGTAATAAATTTCAAGAGGAATCTTGACACTATTGAGTACAGTTCAGTTCAGTTCTGTTGCTCAGTTGTGTCCGACTCTTTGCAATCCCATGGACTGCTGCACACCAGGCCTCCCTGTCCATCGCCAACTCCCAGAGTTTACTCAAACTCATCACTGAGTCAGTGATACCATCCAACCATCTCATCCTCTGTCGTCCCCTTCTCCTCCTGCCTTCCCAGCATCAGGGTCTTTTCCAATGAGTCAGTTCTTCGCATCAGGTGGCCAAAGTATTGGAGTTTCAGCTTCAGCATCAGTCCTTCCAATGACTATTCAGGACTGATTTCCTTTAGGATGGACTGGATGGATCTCCTTGCAGTCCAAGGGACTCTTAAGAGTCTTCTCCAACACCACAGTTTAAAAGCATCAGTTCTTCAGCACTCAGCTTTCTTTATAGTCCAACTCTCACATCCATACATGACCACTGGATAAACCATAGCCTTGACTAGATGGGCCTTTGTTGGCAAAATAATGTCTTTGCTTTTTAATATGCTGTCTAGGTTGGTCATAACTTTCCTTCTAAGGAGTAAGCGTCTTTTATAATTTCATGGCTGCATTCACCATCTGCAGTGATTTTGGAGCCCCCCAGAATAAAGTCTGCCACTGTTTCCCCATCTATTAGCCATGAAATGATTGGACCAGATGCCATGATCTTAGTTTTCTGAATATTGAACGTTAAGCCAACCTTTTTACTTTCTTTCACTTTCATCAAGAGGTTCTTTAGTTCTTCTTCACTTTCTGCCATAAGGGTGGTGTCATCTGTGTTTCTGAGGTTGTTGATATTTCTCCTGGGCAATATTGATTCCAGCTTGTGCTTCATCTAGCCCAGCATTTCTCAAGATATACTCTGCATATAAGTTAAATAAGCAGGGTAACAATATACAGCCTTGATGGAACCAGTCTGTTTTTCCATGTCCAGTTCTAACTGTTGCTTCCTGACCTGCATACAGATTTCTCAAGAGGCAGGTCAAGTGGTCTGGTATTCCCACCTCTTTCAGAATTTTCCACAGTTTATTGTGCATGTGAAAGGAAAAAGAAAAATCAATTTTCAAACTAAAATAGCATTTCAGAGTATAGTTAACAGCACTGCATTATGAAACAATTTCAAAATAAATTTTATGATGAAAAGTGACCTCATGATAAAGTCAGTTTATTTCTTTTTATGACTAAAATAGTCCATTGTATATATGTACCACAATGTCTTATCCATAAAAAGGGACACATTCGAGTCAGTTTTACTGAAGAGCATGGAACTAGAGCCAGTTATCCAGAGGGGAGTGAAGCAGAGAAAGAAAACCAAATAGTGTGTATTAATGCATATTTATGGAATCTAAAAAATGGTACTGATGAACCTATCTGCCTGGCAGGAATAGAGCTACAGACAGAGAGAATGAACTTTGGATACAGAGGGGGAAGAAGGTGGGATGAATTGAGAGAGTAGCACTGAAACATATATATTACCATATTTAAAACATATAGTTAACAGGAAGTTGTTGTACAACACAGGGAGTGTAATCCAGTGCTCTGTGACAACCTGGAGTGGTGGGATAGGGTCAGGGGTCAGGGGGAAGTTCAAGAGGGAGGGTATATATGTATACTTATGGCTGATTCACTTTGTTGTATGGCAGAAGCCAACACAATATTGTAAAGCAATTCTTTCCAATTAAAAATAAATTTAAAAAATCAGTTTATTTCAATTTATTCCAAATGTTAAAACCACTTATAGTTTCCTTCCCAAGATATATACCCTGGCCCATTTCTCCTGTACTTAACACTGAAAATTAGTCACAGCATTCCTCTTGGGCTTCTGTTTCTCAGAGATTTTCAGTAGTCTTTATTTTGTATTAGCAATTTATCTCTAGTACTTCTTAAGAATATTTATCATTATATTAAATATCAATTAATTCTATTATATTTGTATTTCCAAATATATCTGAAACTTGAACCCTCTAAGTATTTAATCCCAACATCTTTATGATTTTGCACAAATTTTATGTTTAGTTACAAACATAAATACTCTTCTGGCAGCTAGCTTAGTATTTCACTTACTTGGAGTTTAATTTTCACTAAGCAGACTTTTTCAAAAAAATCCCAAACAGCATCATTGTAATCTCTGTTATATGCTTACTTAGCGATGAGTCTGAGAGGTGGGACTGACTTTCAACAGCCGCATCAAGAGAACAATGCGTTTAATCAGGTCTCTCTCTTTCTGAGGATGGCAGTGCGAGCTCAGCTGGGGCTCCGGTCCTCAACCCAGCCCTCGGCAGAAGCAGTGAATTCAGCCATAACTACAGCAGAGTCTGATCATTCTCCTGATGAAATTACACTGATCTAATTTGCACGCTGTGAAGACATTTGGCACTGGCTGGATCTGAGCCTTGACATCTTCATTGGAACTAAAAGTACACTAAGAACTGACGTTACATTTCACATTCTCTACTGCCAGGTTGCGGCATTTCATCCTCTTTAAGGGCATTATTTCAAGAACATTTAATTTGGCTTTGATATGCCTGCCATTTTGCTGGGTGGAACATACCGCGCCAGAAAAGCTCAGCTGGAATAAAGTTTGGCACCAACAGCCCACCATATACCTGCGCCACCCTGTGCAATTTAATTGGCGTTCAGCGGGTTGATAAATGGATTGGCTTAATGAGACAATATACTTGACATATGCAGGACTCTCCTGAGGAATGGGACTCATTTTTTCACTTCACACATCAACATGTTACAGATGCCAACACAGTCACCTCCAGCAGTTGTGCTGGCGCCAGAGGAGGCCATCCACTGGGCTGACCAGGAACGCTGTCCTCTCCCAGCCATCTCACTCCTTTCTCCCTGAGCACCAAGCAAAGTACGGTTTTTAAATTTTATTGCCTTTTGTATTTTCCCAGACACAAGAAGAAGATGGCCCTCAAGCTTTATTTGCATAAATCTGTATTTTCCAGGAGATCAAAGAGCCTGTGGTCTACACAGATTAGTTTCACCTGCTGTAAAACCACAGCAGTACTATAAAACACAAGTAATAATGGATTCTAGGTATAACTACTGATGGAGTCAATCACATACAGGAGAAAATGGGTACCATACAGTCTTCAGAAATTTTGGTTTCAAGAATGAACTAATTACAACAATGAAGAGACACCATTTTTCGCTACTCAGATTCAGTTCACTTCAATTTAGTCACTCAGTCGTGTCGGACTCTTTGTGACCCCGTGAATCGCAGCACGCCAGGCCTCCCTGTCCATCACCAACTCCCAGAGTTTACCCAAACCCATATTCATCAAGTCAGTGATGCCTTCCAGCCATCTCATCCTCTGCTGTCCCCTTCTCCTGCCCCCAATCCTTCCCAGCATCAGGGTCTTCTCCAATGAGTCAGCTCTTCGGATCAGGTGGCCAAAGTATTGGAGTTTCAGCTTTAACATCAGTCCTTCCAATGAACACCCAGGACTGATCTCCTTTAGGATGAACTGGTTGGATCTCCTTGCAGTCCAAGGGACTCTCAAGAGTCTTCTCCAACACCACAGTTCAAAACCATCAATTCTTCAGCGCTCAGCTTTCTTCATCCTCCAACTCTCACATCCATACATGACCACTGGAAAACCATAGCCTTGACTAGATGGACCTTTGTTGGCAAAGTAATGTCTCTGCTTTTCAATATGCTATCTAGGTTGGTCTTAACTTTCCTTCCAAGGAGCAAGCATCTTTTAATTTCATGGCTGCAGTCACCATCTGCAGTGATTTTGGAGCCCCCCAAAATAAAGTCTGACACTGCAAAAGAACCATAATGCTGAGTGCTGGCAGGGAACAAGGAAACAACTGCCTCATGCTCTGTTGGTGGGGTTCTAAATTAATGCGACTTTTCTGGAAGGCAAATGACAATATGTATCAAAAGCCTTAAAAATGGCTATGGCCTTTTGCTAAGCATTTCTATTTCTGAAAATATATCCCAAGGAAATAAGGATATACCTAATATGAACAGTCAACAATGTTGCTGCTGCTGCTAAGTCATTTCAGTCGTGTCCGACTCTATGAGACCCCAGAGACAGTAGCCCACCAGGCTCTCCTGTCCCTGGGATTCTCCAGGCAAGAACACTGGAGTGGGTTGCCATTTCCTTCTCCAATGCATGAAAGTGAAAAGTGAAAGTGAAGTCGCTCAGTCATGCCTGACTGTTCCCGACCCCATGGACTGCAGCCCACCAGGCTCCTCCGACCATGGGATTTTCCAAGCAAGAGTACTGGAGTGGGGTGCCATTGCCTTCTTGAGTCAATAATGATTATCACATTAATTATAATGAGAAAAAATTTAAAACAATCCAGATATATAAAGAAAACAAGATTGCCTAAATGAAATATAGAATGTCTATATGCTATAAAACTATAAAGCCATTAAAATGATGTAGTAGAAATATTTGTCCTGAAAAAATGTTCTTGATGCCTTTTATGTCATAAAAATATTATAAAATATTAGATTTGTTATTAGTCATCTTTTTACCTGATGGCTCAGTGGGTAAAGAATCTGCCTGTAATGCAGGAGACACAGGAGATTCAGATTTGATCCATGGCTCAGGAAGATCCCCTGGAGGAGGAAATGGCAACCCACTCCAATATTTTGCCTAGGAATTCTCCATAGACAGAGGAGCCTGGCAAGCTATAGTTCAAAGGGTCATGGCGAGTAGGACACGACTGAGCAACACATACACCAATAGTCTTACTCAAAAAAGTCAAAGGATAAATGTCAAAACAGTAATGATGCTTGCCTTGTGAGGTAGGATCAATTAGAGTTTCTTTTAAATTTTTTCATAATGCTTATCCTTATTTTTAAGTAAGTGATTTATTTAAAGGATTTAATTAAGATGGCATTTTAAACTTCCCAAGGAACTGCTTTCTGACAACAATGTGGTTTTTGGAAATTTTTTATTGTGTCATAAGTCAAACCATGCCCCTGTGATTCAGTTCTTCTTATGGTTTCAGGTCTTATAAGAATTCAGTTGGATAGCTATCCAGAAAGATAATTCACCCCAGACAAATGAAGTTTCTTTCTACCTCCAGCTTCTTGGAATTTCTCAGTTCACTGGTAACAGCTCAGTAGTAGAAAGTAGCAAATTTTTAGAACAAAATTGACATTCAAAAGAGTTTTGGAGTTTACATCTTCTGGTCATAGTCCTCATCAAATGAAAACTGCTTAGTTTATTCTGGTTCTGTTTTTTTTTTTTTTTTTTACAATGCTGAAGATCTCTAAAAAGATAGAAAATATAAAGATACAGAGACGAAAAGGTTATATATTCAGGTTTGCTGAAGACCCATAGGAATCATATTGCACCTGGCAACAGGAAAGATAGGGTTTCTGCCTAAAAGTCTGCCCAGAAAAATAGAAAAGGAAAGATAATTCGGATGAGATGAAAGTGCTTTAGAAGGGAGATCAGCTTAGGGGAGCCAAAGTGCTCCACGAAGACCAACTGGAGGGCTTGGTCAGCGTTCGAACCAGGCAGGATGAGGCGCCATCTGAACAGCAGCCAGGGCCGCTGCACCGCTTGCCACTTAGCTGTCTTCTGCGCCTTGACACTACCTGCCTCTGGCTTCCTTCCTGCCTCCGAGGTGGGGAGGATGCCCACCAGCCACTGCTCCTCATTTCAACTGGGTGCCAGTGTGATGCTCTCCATTTTGCTCCAAAGGAAGTTCCAACATGCAAATAAGCCCAAGGAAATGAAAAAATGAAACGGTGTGTGACAGTTTCTAATTACTGCATAAAAACAACATATGGAAACTTCATTGTCCATTTCGTCTCCCAACATGTACCGTCAAGTCAGACTTCCCTTACTTTATCACACCCTTGAGCATTTGGAATTGATTGACTTCAACAAAAAGGTTAAAACAAAAATCACTTTCCGATGAGGTAATAGTATTTAAAATATATTTTTTTAAATACCTTCATCACTGAGAGGTTTTCATAACCTTGCTCTATTTTCCATTTGAGTTTTCTCATTGTATTCTAGTTAATTCTAGTCCCTAGGGTTGTTCAAAGCCTGGATTGAAGTTGTCCATTCTTCAAAAGTTTAAATTAACTATCCCTAAGTACCTTTTATCAATGCTTGAATGGGTCCCTAATCACTTATTAGAGTTGACAGTACAGATTCAGCACTTATAGTCTGCTTGAAATGCTCTAAAGGCATTTGAACAGGAGGTCAAAAAAGAAACATCAATGCTTGATGAACTAAAAAATAACAGTAAAGGCAAATAGCAAAGCAAAAATTAATAAAAGCAATGTGTTGAGGTAAAAAGATTGGATTGAGGTTCAAGAGACCTGGAGTCTGGTCCCCTCTTTGCCCCTACTATACCTGTGTGATCCTGAGCAAGTTCTTCACTTCTCTCATCTTTTGCTTTAAAATAGGATTTAAGCTATACGATTTCTAAGATTCCTTTCCTCTTTGCTGCATTCCTGCATTCTCACAGTATACAGACCTAATTAAATACTATATATTTTCTATGTGGGACAAAATATTGTTCACCCAAGGTTGCTTGCATTTAAATGCTAACCTTCGGGTAAAGTTTAAAACTTGAGGCAAGTCCTGGGAAGCAAGGCATACATCAAGTGGCCATTTGCTAAAAGCAAAATCGTCCAGTTTCTCCTCTCTTCCCTCCTGGCCACAGAAGCAGAGTCAGTTAATGAATCAGAAAAAAGCTGGTTACCAGATGTCCTGGCTTATTAACACACACATCGCATTCTGTAATGGCATTCATGGAGCAAGCTGTGTGGAACTGAGAGATGGCAAAGGAAAAGTTCACCTCTCAGATGAGCTTCAAAATGTGGGTATGCTTTGGTAAATTTCAGGAATGGTGGTCGCACAAGTTCGTTTAAGCCCTTGTCAGCCATTCTTTCAGGTGGGAACTCTCCTGGATGACAAAGAACCCTTTCTCCAAGGTCATAGGGTATCAAGCCCCTCTCAGGGCCTTCCTCTTTTCGCTAATCTTTGCAGAATTGCTGACATGAACTCTTACATGCGGAAAGAAAGACAACAGTAATAAACTTAGCAGCAATGTAAAGGAAAAGCCAATTCTGTTTGGTTTTCACCACAGCTAGTTTTAAAGCCACCCATTGTTCAGCTCTGCAGTCTAATTTTATGTTAATATCCTGAAAGTTGTCAAATCTTGGCAAAACCTATGCATAAATTACACAGAAAGTAGCTCACAGGAGGGGGAAAAGCAATGACTGTCATGGTTAGCCAAACCCATTAATAGTCTGACAAGCAATAACCCAGGGGCTCTGGTCAACTGCTGCAGACGTCTGTGAAACTTTTGCAATTAATATCATTTTTTCCCTTATTTTTTTGTTGTTGGAAGAGGTATCAGCTGCAAAATAGCATGCAACTGACTGATCATTATCAGCTCTGCTGGTAAAGATTGGGTTTATCATCTTTTTTGGTTGACCACTGCTCTGCTTTTGAAAAAAAGCTACTTTTTTTTTTTTTTAAGTAATGACACGTTTCTCAGCACTGAGATTGATAGTATTTAGAAAATGGATATCAGTGGTGTATGGCTACTCAAAAATTAAATAAATAATTTGATTTGTGACAACTTAGAAGGGTGAGATGGGGAGCGAGGTGGGAGGGAGGTTCAAGAGGGAGGGGACATACGTATACTTATGACTGATTCATGTTGATGTATGGCAGAAAGCATCATAATATTGTAAAGTAATTACCTTCCAATTAAGAAATCAGTAGTGAATTAGATATTGAAGCATCTTATTTCCTTAATTTTTTTCCTCCCCCTACCCTTTCCATATTTGTTTTCTATGTCTGTGACTCAACTTCTATTTTGTAAATAGGTTCATTTGTACCATTTCTTTCGATTCCACTCTACCTGATGCTGCAGAGAAAGGTGCCATGGTAAAGAGACACTTGGGCTGAATTGTAGTGAAAAATGCTCTGGCAGAGAGAATGAGGAAGGGCTTTCAAGGCACAAGGAGCGTATGTATGAAGACACAGAATAGTTGAAGGCATAGAATTTTAGAGAACAGTGAGATGGTCTAGTATATAGAAGTGCAGGGTGTGGGACGATGTGGCAGGAAATGAGGCTGGAAAGAGAGGCAGAGGTAGGGCAAGAAGTAGCTGTAGTGCCTTCTGAGTGATTGTGGAGGTCACCCTGCCTGCAACTGGGATAACTGGAAGCCTTTCACCAGAGAAACAACTCTATAGGCAGAGCCTATGGTTCCCCTTTATAGGAACGGGGGAGGGGTGGATGGGGAAGAAGAAAGGGACTGATGGGTCATGGTAGAAAGTCATTTCAGGATACACTCCAGATATATGCCCAGGAGTGGGACTGCCGAATCATGAATGATTCAAAAGGACACATGCACCCCAATGTTCTCTGCAGCACTGTTTACCATAACCAGGACATAGACGCAACCTAAATGTCTATCAACGGAGGAGTGGATAAAGAAGATGTGGTACACATATACAATGGAATATTACTCCACTATAAAAAAGAATGAAATAATGCCATTTTCAGAGATATAGATGGACATGGAGATTGTTACACTGAGGGAAGTCAGACAGAGAATGACAAATATCATATGGTATCACTTATACGTGGACTCTAAAGAAATGGTACAAATGAACCTATTTACAAAATAGAAGTTGAGTCACAGACATAGGAAACAAATATGGAAAGGGGAGGGGGAGGAATAAATTTGGAGATTGGGATTGACATATACACACTACTGTAAATAGAACAGATAACTAATAAGAACCTACTGAATAGCTCAGGGAACTCTATTCAATATCTTATAATGGCCTATATGGGAGCAGAATCTAAAAATGAGTAGATATACGTACAACTGACTCACTTTTCTGTAGAGGAGAAATTAACACAACATTGTAAATCAACTATACTTCAATAAAAAAAATTAAAGTCATATCAGGAGACTTATGGAGACAATCCAAAAAGGGGAGAAGGAACAGATTTTCAGACATCTCTGCAGCAGAACTGTTAAGGCTGGGTGATTGATTGCAGGGGATGGGATAAAATAGCTATGATAGAGGATGACTCCTAGCTTTGCATGAATGGTAAAGGCTTTAATTAAGACAGGGGCACAGAAAACAGCTGGCTGGGGTAGGAGTAGGAATGAAGGGATTGCAAGGGGGAAACAACACGTAACTTTTCTAGAGACCAGTCTTTAGGAAATAATGAGTAGCTCCACACCAAACCATTTCCAGCTACCACTGATAAAGTCAATGAATCAAAAGAGAAGGCATCTAAATCTTTGATGCTTATCAAAGGCAAACACAATTGAAAAAGACTTTCATTTTAAGGAACCATCAGGATGTAAAATAACTAAAACATCCAAATAATAAATAAGTCCTTTGAACTTAAAGAAAAAGAGCTCATTAACAGGAAGTTATTTGCAGGTTATGAGTTCTGAGGTTTCTGAACTGATGACTGGACAGAATGCTCAACGTGATCTATTTCTTCCTTTCCTAAATATTATAGTAACATTTACCAAATGAAAATGACAATCATAAAATACAACCCCCCCCCCTCCAAGAGTCATAGTCTTCAATTTGGCAACTCATGTGGATTTCTCTCCAGCCTTGTCAGAACAGAACATATTCTGTACAAATCAAGAAAGAAGGAAGTCCTGGAGCAATCACAGAAATGAATGTCAATTGTCTGAAAAACAAGTTTGCTGTCATCTAGGGACACATCATTTTTAGAAACAATGACCCATTTGGCAGCTTCACACAAGTTCCCCTCTCCGAAAGCTTTCCAACATTTCAGGTCCTACTTTATTTAGGTTTGGGAATTTCTTCCGTATAAATCTTTGGTGAAGCAAGTACAGAACCTTAATTCCATTTAGTATTACTCATTCATTCACACCTCTTTTGCCCCTCATTGTGTTACTGATTCTTGTTTCACTGTTTCAGAGACCTTGTCTGGGCACCTGATATCAAATGACAGCCCTGTGGAATGTCTAATTATGTCACTGCTGAACTTGTACAGCTGTCCTAGATGGTCTTTTAACTGGCACTGCTCCTCTGACTTCTGAAAATAGCCTTTGTTACAGGAAGGTTATGGCTTTGCTCATTAGAAAAAGTTTCATTTTGGACCAGTCAAAATCTGAAAGTCCCTTAGTATTATTCAAAATAACAAGTGCTATGTTTTTTGGTTTCCGTTGAATTTGTACTGATTACTTAGATTATAAAGGGTAGGGAATTAGGTGTCCCTGAAATCAGAAACTACTCCATCTGTCTCCAAGCATCTGACATCATACCACATTGAATTTTCAGACTTTAAAGGGTTCTCTTACAGTACAGTGGGGTTTTCCAGAATATGTGAACTCTAAGTCGAAAGAAACTTCCTGGAGAATTTCTAGCCTATAGACCTAGGTTGAGAGAGATTCTGGGGAGCTCAGTGTCTTCCCTTTTGAAAGGGAGGCCAGACCGTTTCAAGGGAAGGATGGTGGGTCACAGAAGGAAGAGTGATGATGCAGTCAAAGGACAGCCCTTTGTTGAGGGAGCAGAAACTGGTGAAGTTTTTGGAAGCAAAGAGCCCCTGTCTGTACTGAAGGCCTCTGACTCCTGAATTCACAATCTCTTCATCCTTTATGCGGTTTTCTTCAAAGTCAGCTGCTCTTTTGTTCATGCTTGCCTCTCAACCTGACTTCCATTGCAGGGTGACAATTTTTCCCCTCCCCATCTTTTGTATCTTCAGATACAAATAGTCAAAACAATTCCTTCAGGCTTTTTGTAGAAATAGGCCATTTTATTTTTTTCATTGCTTTCAGACTCACAGCTTGTGTTCTAATTATGTTGCTATGAAATGAATGCAATATTTTCACACATTATTATAACCAGAAGTAGCTGAGAATATGCACATTGTTCATCTCATAAACTACCTTCACATCTCATTTATTAATTCATAATTCTTGAATAATTGTTCATTTGACACCACCAGAAGTAACAAATTTAAAAATCTGAATCACTCTTTCTCAGAAGAGCATGTAGATATGTACACAGGACAAACAAAAAGAATAAAATGTTGGAAGTCCTTTCTTACTGCTTGGTCCTGGTCCCAAATATCCTTTAGAAAAAAAGGGAGAATTAAAATCTGTTTTCAGATTATATGTTTAAATGAAAATGAAGCAAACATTTTGCTTATGCTTATTTAATAAGAATTAAACTAAATTTTTAACACATAAATATTTAGGAAAAAAAAAGATTGTTGATGGTATTTTGTAATTCCATCCATTAATGTATATTCTTAACTTTGTGGATACTTTTAATATGCTGACAACCTAAACTGTGTGAATTAGCATATTCTTTTTAAACATTATCTGTTTTCAAATTAAAAATATATTAGCATGTACTACATTCAAGTAACTATCACTTTTTCCTCCATAGGATGAATAAGCTAATTTATAACTTGCATAAGGGTCAATAAGGCCAAATGCTCTGTACAATAGAGAGGGAAAAAATCCACCATGAAATAGCTGAAGAGTACAAAGGGGTCATTGATTTATAAAGTGTACCCTTCTCTGGTTCCCTGCTTCATATTGAGGTCATTCTTCTATAACCCTTTTATTCCTAAATCACTTGAGTCAGTAAAAGTGGTGGCAAGTAAAGAAAGCCTCAGCTCACATTTGGGCCGAGGATCAGCTCTTGATTAGTTCAAGGTTATACCTCTGTGCTATGACAGAATTTCTGATCCCTCCCACCGACCCTGAAGCAGGACTGAAGACTGTGAGATACCATCTGATATCCATTCCCTCCTTCCAGGGACACATTTTCACTTGAAATAGGAATGTAAGCTTCCTCCCTTGCAGTTAGGTGGCCAAATGATCAGGTTCTGATCCATGAGATAAAACAGATCTCTGGGTAGATTACTTTAAGGGAACTTACTTAGTAGGGATGTTTAATTTTTGTACTTCCTTCCTGGTATTTGGTCTGCAGATGTGATGAAAGGAGTTCTGGTTCCCATCTGGAATTACGAGGTAAACTTGAGGATGAAACGGGAGTCAAAAAATGAAAGGATTGTGGATTCCTGTTGACTGTGTTGCAGTTATGCTGGCTGGGCTGCTTAACCCTAGACTTCTATATGAGAGAGAAATCAACTCTTATCTTTTCAAAGTACTATTATTATGGGTTCTCTATTAAATGGATCCAGTCCAAGGTGATAATAGAAAAAGTATTATTTCAGTTCTGCTATTACTGGGAAAGATTGTATGACCTTCAGTTTCTCATTATACACAGGATTACATATGACAGGACGTAATGATAATAATGATATTATTACTGTTTAATAAAATCTTTATTCCAGTCACTGTTCAAAGTTCTTCCTATAGGACTTTTATAAATATACATACTTTTATAGGCCTTTAACTTAATTTTATACATATGTATATAAATATATACAGTGTAGGTACAAGATATATATATATAGGAAGAGTATGTGCTATTATTATCTCTGCTTCATGAATAAGGAAACTTTTAAAGGGCAGAGCTAGGAACTGAGCCCTGGACCAAAGTCTATGGTCTTAATTATGAAGTCATACTGTCTTCCAGTGAAGGAACTAGCCATCTCCTAAGTATTTTTCTCTTCTGAAAATATTGTATTTTCATCTTTTATTCCTCCACCATAGATATTCCTTTGATATGAAGTAGAAACTCCATATCCTAGAATATGTATGTATTGACTCTTAGTCCTGTCTTAACAGATTTAGTCACAGAGCCCAAGGGGACTAACAGCTTAGCAAAACAGACCCCTCCCCTGGATTCAACACTGCCAGTCACAGCTGAGGGTAAGGGAAGGAAAGGCCAGGTGGGCAATGCTCAGTAACACACTTACTCAGAAGAGTAAATCTCTTCAGAACTAGACTTTTAACTGTAAAGTATAATAGGGCATGCTCTGATTCTTTTGTTTAAAATAAGAGAATTAATAATGCCATATGAAGCAATAGTTTCTCTTCTACTGTCATTTTCAGCTCAGTTCAGTTCAGTTGCTCAGTGGTGTCCAACTCTTTGTGACCCCATGGGCTGCAGCACGCCACACCTCCCTGTCCATCACCAACTCCTGGAGTTTACTCAAACTCATCTCCATTAGGTTGGTGATGCCAAGCAACCATCTCATCCTCTGTTGTCCCCTTCTCCTCCCACCTTCAACCTTTCCCAGCATCAGGGTCTTTTCCAATGAGTCACTTCTTTGCATCAGTTGGCCAAAGCATTGGAGTTTCAGCTTCAATATCAGTCCTTCCAATGACTATTCAGGACTGATTTCCTTTAGAATAGACTGGTTGGATCTCCTTGCTGTCCAAAGGACTCTCAAGAGTCTTCTCCAACACCACAGTGCAAAAGCATCAATTCTTTGGTGCTCAGCTTTCTTTATAGTCTATCTCTCACATCCATACATGACTACTAGAAAAACCATAGCCTTGGCTAGATGGGCCTTTGTTGGCAAAATAATGTCTCTGCTTTTTAATATGCTGTCTAGGTTGGTCACAACTTTCCTTCCAAGGAGTAAGCATATTTTAATTTCATGGCTGCATTCACCATCTGCAGTGATTTTGGAGGTCCCCAAAATAAAGTCTGATTTATTTTACCCATATATTATAGATTTTCCCCATCTATTTGCCTTGAAGTGATGGGATCATATGCCATGATTTAGTTTTCTGAATGTTGAGCTTTAAGCCAACTTTTTCACTCTCCTCTTTCACTGTCATCAAGAGTCTCTTTAGGTCTTCTTCACTTTCCGCCATAAGGGTGATCTTATCTGCATATCTGAGGTTATTGATATTTCTCCCAGCAATCTTGATTCCAGCTTGTGCTTCATCCAGCCCAGCGTTTTTCATGATGTACTCTGCACATAAGTTATATAAGCAGGGTGACAATATACAGCCTTGACATATTCCTTTCCTGATTTGGAACCAGTCTGTTTTTCCATGTCCAGTTCTAACTGATGCTTCCTGACCTGCCTACAAATTTTTTAAGAGGCAGGTCAGGTGGTCTGTATTCCCATCTCTTTAAGAATTTTCCAGTTTGTTGTGATCCACACAGTCAAAGGCTTTGGCATACTGTTTTTTTTTAATTTTTATCATTGTTGCTGCTATTTCTTTGGCATGGAACACCATCAAAATATACATAGAATAATAGACCACCAAAATTGAATCAGTCTTCTTTATCAGTCAGAATACTGTAGGTTAGATACAGGAAAAAAAGAAGAAGAAGAAGAAGAGAAGAAAAAGATACTGATCTGCAAATCTTAGAAGCCCCAGCTAGGGATAAGAACTGCTGATGAAAATAATCAGACACTACACATTAGTCAATTTTTTTTAAAAAAAATCAATTTGTATCAGTAACAGTCAAGTCTAAAGTCCTTTGGCCTCATATGCAGATAAAGTTAAACCAGAGAAAATGCTCATGGTCCATGAAGCTCTCAGATACCAACTTAAAAATGTCTGTTGACAGCAGCCTGGTTTAACTCCAAGAGACTAACCATTTCTGGCAACCGGAGTTCAAAAGGGAGAAGGACATAAGAAGGAAATCCTTCAGAGTAGATTATGGCTGATACCCTTGCCCAGGAAAAGGAAGGTCACTGCCTCACTGGTTTTTGGCATGTAGAGAGCACAGCATCAACAACATCTCAAGTATGCAGAGAATGCTTTATGAGGATTTGAGACACATTAATAGAGAAAAAAGAATTTCAAAGCCTGACTAAAGCTTGAATGGCAAAATTAGACAAAAACATGAGTTGTGACCTGCTTCCTTCCACTTTCTACATATACTATAATATAAACAGTATGAGAATAGTATTTGCCCTGATCACAGTTTTTGATCAACAATATTTTCCTCTTTCTGTCTCAATAATTCTTTTTATGATATATTATCACAATGCCCAGTATCCAAATATTTCAAAATATCCAGGTGCCTGATGAAAACGTTCATTCCATAATCTAGGATATATAATACAAGTTCTTCCAGGATCAAATATAAACAAATATAAATGCCAGTTTAATGAATCCACCTGCAATGAAGGAGATCTGGGTTCAAGCCCTGGCTTGGGAAGATTCCCTGGAGGAGGGCATGGCAACTCATTCCATTATTCTTGCCTGGAGAATCCCTATGCACAGAGGAGACTGACAGGCTACAGTCCATGAGGTCGCAAATAATTGGACACGACTGACTAAACATACATAATTTTTAAAAATTATTTTTGTTCCTTTTATACTTTTAAATATGGAGCATTTCAGAGATAGCTAATGACCCTGATGTTTAAGGTCTAATAGCTTCTGTGTCTTTTTTCAACATTAGGATTGTTCCTATCTGGACAAGTTATTCATTCCAACATTTGAGATGCCATAATACAGACATACTCATCTGTTCCTCTTGAAGGCATGGGACTGGAGCCAGGTTGGGACAATGGCATGAAGGTGGAAGGAGCAGACAGAGTTAAAGTCTCTGTATCTCTGTAAATCTCTAAAAGGTTTTCAACCTTTGTTACCAGTTACTAGGGATTAACATGATTATTAGAAACTACCACTGATAGCATAGCACTTTTACCTGTAGTTCTTCGTTTACACTTCATTTGCTCAAAGTTTATTATCCTAGGATTGTTTTCTTATGTCCTTTTAGAAGTTCTGATTATTTCTGACCCAGTTCAGTTTAGTCGCTCAGTCACGTCCAACTCTTTGTGACCCCATTACTGCATCACGCCAGGCCTCCCTGTCCATCACCAACTCCCGGAATTTACTCAAACTCATCCCCATTGAGTCGGTGATGCCATCCAACCATCTCGTCCTCTGTCGTCCCCTTCTCCTCCTGCCTTCAATCTTTCCCAGCATCAGGGTCTTTTCAAATGAGTCAGTTCTTTGCATCAGTTCAGTTCAGTCACTCAGTCATGTCCAACTCTTTGCAACCCCATGAATTGCAGCACGCCAGGCTTCCCTGTCTATCACCAACTCCTAGAGTCCACCCAAACCCATGTCCATGGAGTCGGTGATGCCATCCAGCCATCTCATCCTCTGTCATCCCCTTCTGTTCCTGCCCCCAGTCCTTCCCAGAATTAGGGTCTTTTCCAATGAGTGAACTCTTTGCATGAGGTGGCCAAAGTATTGGAGTTTCAGCTTCAACATCAGTCCTTCCAATGAACACCCAGGACTGATCTCCTTTAGGATGGGCTGGTTGGATCTCCTTGCAGTCCAAGGGACTCTCAAAAGTCTTCTCCAATACCACAGTGCAAAAGCATCAATTCTTCAGTGCTCAGCTTTCTTCACCGTCGAACTCTCACATCCATACATGACTACTGGAAAAACCATAGCCTTGACTAGATGGACCTTTGTTGGCAAAGTAATGTCTCTGCTTTTTAATATGCTGTCCAGGTTGGTCATAACGTTTCTTCCAAGGGCCAAGCATCTTTTAATTTCATGGCTGCAATCACCATCTGCAGTGATTTTGGAGGCCCCAAAATAAAACCTGTCCCTGTTTCCACTGTTTCCTCATCTATTTGTCATGAAGTGATGGGACCAGATGCCATGATCTCAGTTTTCTGAATGTTGAGTCTTAAGCCAGCTGTTTTACTCTCCTCTTTTACATTCATCAAGAGGCATTTTTAGCTCTTCTTCGCTTTCTGCCATAAGGGTGGTCTTATCTGCATATCTGAGGTTATTGCTATTTCTCCCAGCAATCTTGATTCCAGCTTGTGTTTCATCCAGTTCAGTGTTTCTCATGATGTACTCTGCATATAACTTATATAAGCAGGGTGACAATATACAGCCTTGATATATTCCTTTCCCAATTTGGAACCAGTCTGTTGTTCCATGTTCAGTTCTAACTGTTGCTTCCTGACCTGCACACAGATTTCTCAGGAGGCAGATAGATGGTCTGGTATTCCCATCTCTTTCAGAATTTTCCACAGTTTGTTGTGATCCACACAGTCAAAGGCTTTGGTATAGTCAATAAAGCAGAAGTAGATGTTTTTCTGGAACTCTCTTGCCTTTTTGATGATCCAATGGATGTTGGCAATTTGATCTCTGGTTCCCCTGCCTTTTCTGAATCCAGCTTGAACATCTGGAAGTTCATGGTTCATTGACTGTTGAAGCCTGGCTTGGAGAATTTTGAGCATTAGTTTGCTAGTGTGTGAGATGAGTGCAATTGTGTGGTAATTTGCACATTCTTCGGCATTGCCTTTCTTTGGGACTGGAATGAAAAGTGACCCTTTCCAGTCCCGTGGCCACTGCTGTTTTCCAAAATGCTGGCACACTGAGTGCAGTACTGTCACAGCATCATCTTCTAGGATTTGAAACGGCTCAACTGGAATTCCATCACCTCCACTAGCTATGCTCGTAGTGATGCTTCCCAAGGCCCGCTTGACTTTGCCTTCCAGGATGTCTGGCTCTAGGTGAGCGATCACACCATTGTGATTATCTGGCCCAAGAGAAAATTTATTTGGGGCTGGGGAGGTGGTGGGTATGGTTGACAGTATCCTTTTGTGATTTTATACTGTTTCAGTTAGAGTTCTTCAGTAATGACAGTAAAAAGGGAATTTTATGGAAGGATGTGAGAGAGCTCATGGATTTGAGAGGTAACTAGTAAATCAGGTTTGAAACAACCAGGTTCTGGTCTCTTTGCCCAGAAGGAAATGAACATTTACCATTTCTTCTGTGCATGCAACGCTCTGACCCAAATTCACAGTCCTAGGAGAGAGATTTTTACTGATCAAACTCAGTTGAAGCCCTAATGGAATCGAGTGAAAGACACTGAAGAGAAGGACCTAGCTGTACCAACCACTAGAACTGCACACAGAGGAGAAAACAAATTCCCCAGATGAAAGAATGATAAGAATAGAGAATGAAGGCTGGCTGACCAAGAAGCAATAAACGTCCGCCTCTCTAGTTTTGGTTTTGTGGGACAGAAGACAAGACTTGCTGACTGTCAGCAGGAATGCACCACTAAAGAAAAGGAAAAATATTAATTAAAATTGTAACTGAAGAATGTGGGTATCCTTGTGCTACAACAAAAGAAAAAAAACTAGTAAAAACAGACCAAACTCTGCCTCTGTGATGGCATAAGACTGTTAAATGTTAGAAACGTGAATATTTCCCTATTTCTTTCCACTATGGTAAAAAGATTTTTACCATGAGGTTCTGGAACTTGGCAGGGAATCCCAGTTGGTGCTAAAGATGCTATTAGTCTGCTTGTCTGGTTCAGCTCCTGCCATTTCATCCATTGTTATTAGTATTTATTTATCTATATCTCCAAAGCATGAGGATACAGTTTGGAAGATTGACTAGATTTCAGTTAGGTAGAAGACAGACAAGACTGGGTTTGGAAGACCCTTGGAGGTGCAGAAAGTTGACACAGTTAAAAGGCATGGAGTAGTTCCCAAAGTAATTTTAATTACTTTGAGATCCAGTTATTCTTGATTTCAAACTGAGATGCGACCAAAGAAACTAAAAGCACCTGGAATCGTTAGGGAAAACATATCATAAAATCATGAAATTTTGCAGTCATCACAGAATTTGGAATGCCAAATACTTCACTTATAAACTCACCTGATCTCATTCCATACTCAAGATATATATCACCCATCACACTCAAGACACTCTGTTATTGATCAGCAGCAATTACAAATTGCTTTGTCTCTTCCAAACTCATCTACTATAACTCTGCTCTCATTATTTTGCTAAAATTTCAAGCTGGAGCCCGAAGGCTCCTACTAGTCTTGATCCAAAAGCATTCATTCCCCAAACCATACCCTCTATATCAAGCCACAGCGACCTTCTTACCCTGTTGTCAGACACATTTCCGTCTTTCACTAGTTCATGACTTTATATATGCAGTTTTATTTTTCTCAAACATGCTGACCTTCTAACACACTGATGAACTTATCATCCTTCAAAACATTTCATCCCTGTTTTATCTTTGACAACTTTTTGAATTCCACCAAACTGAGTTATTCTTATCTTCTGTATTCCTATAGCACTTTGCATTTCTTTCTCCTGTAAAATAAACATCATTTTGTTTTTTAGTGTTAATAAAGCTAGGTCCCTCAGGGCTCATGTCAACTAAAGGTAGACATCCACCTTATTCTTCTTTCGATCTATCCTTACTTAAGAACAGTTTGGCCCATTGTCAATGCTCAGCAAATAATTATTGATTGGTTAAATGAATGTCAACTGAATTTCTGGTATCCTGCCATAATCCCTGAGAAAGGAGGGGTTTTTAACTTGTGTTATATTTTCCTTGCTACTAAAAGGTGTGTCTTTTGAGATTTGTGCGTATAGTGTATGACCTACCTTCACCTGAAACATTAAAATGAAATTTATAGTTTTCCATGTTTCATCTTGCTTTAGCCTAATTTGTATACTAGTCTTTATAAATGTAAATTAAAATCTTATGCTATTTAGGGAAGCTGAGATAATCAAGACCCCTGTGCCTTAAAAAGAATATCCATATTTATTATTTGAATTCTATACTATTCTGCTTATTTTAACATTTTTCTGGATATAGTTTTGAATCTCATTGACTAGATGTCCATTTTCAACACCATCTCATCTCATATACTATTCACAGGAGTGTTTTGTTTAAAAATGCACAAAGGTATCTTATTAAATAATGTCACAAACATGAAGTTCATTATTATGCAAATGCCATCCTTGGAACAGATTTGTTAATTGAAACTCATTTGCATAATTAATGAACTCCCAAATGAATTATGCCTTTGCAGATTTGTGCAGCATTGTTTTAAAATAAATTATAAAATACATGTCAAAGGAAGAGTGCTTTCTGGGTTCCCATAGCATTGTTTGAAAATTAATTACCAAATGCTTGTCAAATTAAAATGAGTTTGTAGTTTTTACAATGTTATTTTAAAATTAATCACAAAATAAAATGTCACTGCATTAAAGTAAACAACTTGTTATTTTCTCCAAAAAGAACCACAGAAAACAGCATTTTAACTTCAATTATATTGTTTAGTATAGTAATTCTAGTGTTTTATTCATTTCATCTTTACACTATGACTTAAAATTGGTAGTTGTTAGCATGTTAATGTTTAGATAAATTGAGATTTAATTTAACTTTATTAGGTAGCTTATTTTATACAGTTGATGGTTAATACATTGCATATGAATCAAGTATGGATTTGTTCATGATAAGCTGGAGTTTAAAGAACATTCAAGGTCACTTAAGTCTGTTTTACGAATGGTATTCTTAAGGTTTATTTTACTGGAATTTGACAACTGTCAGTAAGAATGATTAAAAGCATTTAGCAGGGATGTTTTCCTGCCTATTCAGCAAATATGGTGGTATGATGCCTTTCCTTGGTGCAGTAAAGGCTTTGTACCTCCCCACTACCTTCTTCACTCTATAGGAATTCTCTCTTCTTGTACAAAGACCATAGCTACTGCCAGTCCTAGACTCCCGAGTCCACAGGGAACACCAGTTTATCTAAATAGTGATTTGGCCAAAATGACTTTTGAAACAATAGATTTGGTAAAGAGTCCCTAGGAATTAAGGTTGCCAGTCAAATACCTTTTCAAAACATTAAAATATAACAATAATAATCCTTTCCTAGATGTATGACAATATGTAACAGTGAAAGACTCACTCAATAAATTTGTTTTAATAACAGTATCTCCTCTTTGCTTGTCTCCTGATCCTCCAAACTAAACCTACTGCTATGGTTTAAATTCTTATTTTGTCAGTTCTTGACCATGGAATATAATTCCATGGTGAAAGTTCTTTGTTCAGCATGGTCACAACCATGCAAATCAGTCAATCCTAAAGGAAATCAACAATGAATATTCATTGGAAGGACTGATGCTGAAGTTCTAACACTTTGGCCACCTGATGCAAAGGGCTGATTCATTGGAAAAGACCCTGATGCTGGGAAAGATTGAGGGCAGGTGGAGAAGGGAACGACAGAGGATGAGATGGTTGGATGGCATCACTGACACAATGGACCTGAGTTTCAGCAAACTCTGGGAGACAGTGAAGGACAGAGAAGCCTGGTGTGCTGCCATCCAGGGGGTCGCAGGGAGTGGGACATGACTTAGTGACCAAACAACAAGAAGACAATTACTTCTTAAGTAAATAGATAAAACATTTTACTTTATTTTTTGTTGTATGTATAGCTGCCTCTCTAAGCCCCATGAACTATTCTATGTTGCCCTTTCTATAAACCAGGAAACATAGCAACCCTTTCTAAGAGGTAATATTCCTTCTACTTCATACCTGGTGTGTGAATAAGAACTCAAGTGGCTCATGCAGATACATGAATTTGACTTCTTTCCATTTCCTCTTCAATTCTGACAAATATATTGCTCTTAAAACACTTTTTTTTTAAACAATCAAGTCAAATATAACCACTACTGTCTAAGATAAGATGCTACAATGTATCTATTTCTTTGCTTCAATACCTCGAAATACTTTAACTTGATATCCTTTTCTGAAATTCTTTATCACTATGCTCATATATACATGACAATAAAACATCCAGTGGAGACAAATTATCTCATTTGGACTAATAACCACATGCTAGAGGCAGGAACTTTCATGAGGATCATCATTTACTTTGAGAGAGCTTCCAATGAATTAAAGCAGACGTGCTCTAAGTGAAAGAATTTGATCCATTTGTTTCTTAATGCACTGTGGTTGGCAAAGCAGTTGTAGACATTCCAGTCTTTGGGAAAATGCTCATTTTGATGAGAACAAGAGTAAACAAAGACAATTTTTACTGATTGAATGTCAACCTTCTCTGAAGCTTTATAAGATTACTAGTCTACTTGACATAATCTTTTTTTTTTAAGACTGGATTCATTTTGTTATATGAATTTCAGAATCATGGGAAGACTGCTATTCTATGAATTTGATCAGAATTCAAACTTTCTTTATTAAAACTATGACTTGTTTAAGTTGAGTTTTTATGTCGACTTCTACAATTTGTCTTATATATTGGGCTTGGAGAGAAAGGTGAAGGTTTTTTTTTTTTTTTTTTTAAGTTCTCTTGGAGGCTCTTTCAGGTTTGTACTATTTTTTTTTCAAGAGCCTTTGCCAGGCAGCTTTGTTGTCCAGATCAAGATCAGAACTATATAACCCAAAAATACATACCCTTTATTTCTAAGAGTTTACCAAAGAGAAATTGACTTAATGCTATTTTGTAAGCTAAAGCTACTCCTGAGGCTGACATATCTACAATGTTAGTTTCCTACAATTTCTGTTCTACTTATCTAAAATCCATTTCTATTCTGACGTTATTTTGAGGCATTATATCTATATTTTTCCAAATCTACAAGCTAACAAAATATCCAAACTACAAGTTGGAAATTTCTCCCCAAATAAATGATGGATTATTTTGTATTAGCCCTGGGCATTAATAGAACATTTTCTTCAGAAATAGTTTTGAAAAGTAAAATATCTTATTCTAATCACAGAAACACTATCTCACATTAGAATTTTATAAAATATTGCATATATGTTAGTCATATATATGCAGTATACAGAATGTTCAAACTAACACACAATTGCCCTCATCTCACATGCTAGCAATGTAATGCCCCAAATTCTCCAAGCCAGGTGTCAGTAGTACTTGAACCTAGAACTTCCAGAAGTTCAAGCTGGATTTAGAAAAGGCAGAGGAACCAGAGATCAAATTGTCAACATTTTGGATTATAGGAAAAGCAACAGAATTTCAGAAAAACATCTACATCTGCTTTATTGACTATACTAAAGCCTTTGACTGTGTGGACCACAATAAACTGTAGAAAATTCTTCAAGAGATAAGAATACCAGGTCACCTGACCTGCCTCCTGAGAAATCTGTATGCAGGTCAAGAAGCAACATTTAGAACTGCACATGGAACAATGGACTAGTTCCAAACTGGGAAAGGAGTACATCAAGACTGTATATTGTCACCTGTTTATTTAACTTGTATGCAGAGTACATCATGCAAAATTCTGGGCTGGATGAAGCATAAGCTGGAATCAAGATTGCTGGGAGAAATATCAGTAACCTCAGATATGCAGATGACACCACCCTTATGGCAGAAAGCAAAGAGGAACTTGATGAAGAGCCTCTTGATGAATGCGAAAGAGAAGAATGGAAAAGTTGGCTTAAAACTCAACATTCAAAAAACTAAGATCATGGCATCCTCTCCCATCACTTCATGGCAAATAGATGGGATAGCAATGGAAACAGTGAGAGATTTTATTTTCTTGGGCTCTAAAATCACTGCAGATGGTGAATGCAGCCATGAAATTAAAAGACACTTGCTCCTTGGAAGAAAAGCTATGACCAACCTGGACAGCATATTAAAAAGCAGAGACATTACTTTGCTGACAGAGGTCTGTTTAGTCAAAGCTAAGGTTTTTCCAGCAGTCATATATGGATGTGAGAGCTGTACTATAAAGAAATTGAGTGCTGAAGAACTGATGCTTTTGACCTGTGGTGTTCAAGAAGACTCTTGAGAGTTCCTTGGACTGTAAGGAGATCCAACTAGCTCATCCTAACAGAGATCAGTCCTAAATATTCATTAGAAGGACTGATGTTGACGCTGAAACTCCAACACTTTAGCCACATGATGTGAAGAACGGGCTCATTTGAAAAGACCCTGATGCTGGGAAATATTGAAGGCAGGAGAAGGGGACAGCAGAGGATGAGATGGTTGGATGGCATCACTGACTCTATGCACACGAGTTTGAGCAAGATCTCGGAATTGGTGATGGAGAAGGAAGCCCGGTGTGCTGCATTCCATGGGGTTGCAAAGTCAGACATGACTGAGTGATTGAACTGAACTCAATTGATGTTAATCCAGACAGGTCTTCTTTTATTGTACTTTATCATGCTTCACGATATTGTGTTTTTTACAAATTAAAGATCTAAAACAATCCTTTATCAAAAAAATCTACTGGTGCCATTTTTCCAAACAGCATTTGCTTACTTCATGTCTCTGTGTCACATGTTGATAATTGTCACAATATTTTAAATATTTTCATTTTATTATGTTTATAAGAGTAATCAGTGATTCTGATGTTATTATTGTATTTGGGAGGGAGGTGGTGGTTGCCATAAATTATGTCCACATAAGACAGCGTAATCAGTAAATATTATTTGTGTTCTGACTGCTCCACCAACTGACCATTCCTGGTCTCTTCCCTTTTCTCAGGCCTCCCTATTCCCTTAGACACAGTAATAATGAAATCAGACCAATTAATAAGCACCCGACACCTCTAAGTGTTCATGTGAATGGAAGAGTCAGTTGATAGAGCAAACCTCATTGCTGTCTTAAGAAATTACCGCAATTCTACTCAGATGGACGAAACTGGAGCCCATTATCCAGAGTGAAGTAAGCCAGAAGCAAAAACAACAATACAGTATATTAACACATATATATGGAATTTAGAAAGACAGTAATGAGAACCCAACATGGGAGACAACAAAAGGAACACAGATGTATAGAACAGACTTGTGGACTTTGTGGATGAGGGTAAGGGTGGGATGATATGGGAGAAGGGCATTGAAGCATGTTAATTGTCATGTGTCTAATCAATCGCCAGCCCAGGATTGATGCTCGGGACTGGTGCAGCGAGATTTCCCGGTGGGGAGGGAGGAGGGAGGGGGGTTCCGGAGGGGAAGCATATGTAAACCCATGGTGATATCATGACAATGTATGGCAAAAACAATAATAAAAAAAAAAAAAAAGAAATTACCACAGCCACCCCAAACTGCAGCAACCACCTCCTTGCTCAGCGAGCAGCCGTCAGCATCGAGACAAGAACCTCCACTAGCAAAGAGATTGCAGCTCGCTCAGGACCCAGATGACTGCAAGCATTTTTTAACAGCACAATAGTTTTTCATGGTAATGTACCGATACAGTATTATTTTGGCTACAACACTATTTCACACTTAATAGACCACAGTATAGCATAAACATGACCTTCATATATACCAGGAAACCAAAAAGTTCTATGACCCACTTTATTGCAGTACTTGTTTTATGGCAGGGGTCTGGAACTGAACTCAGACTATCTTTGAGTTATGCCTATAACTAGAAACTTCTTTTTGATGAAGGAAATTTTCTGAAAATTGCTCAATATTATATGGGTAAAATCACTGGATTTTAATTTTCATTTTTTCAATTAGATGTTTAAGTTTTATAGATTCATAACCAGAAAGAAAAACAGGCATTCTATGACTTTGACAGTAACACAGAATTTCATTTTATTTTCTTATTCATCTGAGTACCTACCCACCTTTCTAAACCTTAACTTGTGATTGAATGATTCATAGACTTATTTCATATGCACGTATATAATTGGAGATCTTTCTTCCCTAGAGTTTAAGTTGAACAACACTGTTGATCTATGTCCACCGTGGCATCATAGGGCATTCTTTTGCAGTTATTTTTAATTGGACATAAAATATTAATCCATCTGAGTTTCTGTATAGAATGTACTTGGAGGAGGTAGGAATTTAAAGAGGCATACAGAGACAGAATTTTAATTCATTTATTTTGAAGAGAAGTCACTTTATCTTGAAGGGCAGAAGGTCTGTCTCACAGTCCCCTTTGTGATCTAGAGGAGAGAATTCACAATGACTACAGCTTACAGAGAGAACTGAAATCCCTTAATGGGTTTAACTTTTCTTACTAACTTCAAATGGGTAAAGGGCTTGTTTTCTCCCAGGTTTGAAAAGCAAGAAGCTCAACATGTGACTCTTCTTTGGATCAGAGATTTCTGCTGGTAGAATTACCACTGGGTACTAAGTTTTGGTGAAGAGAATGTAAAGCATTTAAAGAAATTATTGGTAGTTGGTCCCTTGTTATTCAGTTTCAAGTTCCCTACTAAAGATAGGTCTAATTTTTGGAATTTAAAGAATTTGTCAAGATTCTCTGCTGAGATTATTAGATGACTAATATTAAGGGGAAAATGTGACTTTTATACCTCAATGGCATTTAAGAAATGTGATTATTTGGAATCCTATTTTATCAGTATTGTTGCCTTCTTACATCACTGAGGAGCATCAAGAAGTACTAATCTGACAATATTTATACTATGAAGACAGTACTTATAAAGGAGCAGTGAAAGTTGATTCATATAATCTGAGTCTTAAGGGTTTTTAGAGTCTTCAATTTGGTTCTATCAACTAAAAGGGCAGGGAGTGGAAGAAACAGATGACAAATAATTTCTTTCTTAGAGAAGCAGATAACTTGCCCCTAAATCTACATCCTTGTACTTGAATCTTTCTTGATTGGTGGTCTCACAGTTTCCAAATGGTTCACTGCTAAAAGTGAACTTAGAGACATCTTAGACGGTTCTCTAGCTGGTTACACTTTATGAATCTTAGAGCATTCAATTCAGTTCAACTGCAGTTCAGCTCAGCAATACCTACTCTGGGCCAGGTACTATGCCAAGCACTGAGGTATCCATATAAGTAATACCTACTTGTTGTCCTCAAGGAAGCGACAGTCTGTGAGGGAGAAAGACAACAGAAAAGGGAAATTATCATTTCATTGGAAGGACTGATGCTGAAGCTGAAGCTCCAATACTTTGGCCACCTGATGCAAAGAACTGACTCATTGGAAAAGACCCTGACACTGAGAAAGATTGAAGGTGGGAGGAGAAGGGGATGACAGAGTACAAAAAGGTTGGATGTCATCAGCAACTCAATGGACATGAGTTTGAGAAAACTCTGGAAGTTGGTGATATGGAATCCTGATATGCTGCAGTCCATGAGGTCACAAAGAGTCGGACATGACTGAGTGACTAAACTGAACTGAGATGCATACTTCTATGCTCAGTTATGTCTGACTCTTTATGACTCCATGGACTGTAGTCCACTAGACTCCTCTGCCCATGGGATTCTCCAGACAATAATACTGGAGTGCGGCACCATTTCTGCCTCCAGGCAATCTTCCCAACCCAGGGAATGAATCTGTGTCTCTAACATCTCCTGAATTGGCAGGTGGATTTGTTGTATAGAAAGCCTGGAGAGAAATGGATCAGAGAAGAGAATGCTTTCAACTGTTCCAGAATCATTGCAATTTGCCCCTGCTTAATCCTTAGAAGTTATCTGACCCACCTGATCTCGTATGAAAGGATAATAGCAGAAAGTTGATGTAAAATTCACTAATAAAACAAGTGCTGCAATAAAGTGATTGTTGATTGCCCCATGCAACAACCCAGCACCTGGCCTGGTCAATATGGACTATCAATACCATAGGTCAATATGGAAACAGGATTATAGAATATTTCACTAGTTCATTAAAGACAAACTCAGCCAAAATTCTCTACTAATCAAACTCTTAGGTGATTCTATGTGTTGTATACTTGCATGCATGCTGAGTCGCTAAAGTTGTATATGATTCTTTGTACAACTGCAGTCCACCAGGCTTCTCTGTCTACGGGATTCCCCAGGCAAGAATACTGGATCTTCCATGATCCAGGGATTGAACCCACATCTCCTGTACTGGCAAGTGGGTTCTTTACCACTGATAAAACTGGGGAAACCTGCTCTATACTTGAAGATCCTTAAATCATCCTGAGTGGTAGTTTTATGGAGATTCCTGTAAATTACATCACTGACTTGTTTTTTACCCTTTGGTCATCACTTCCACTTCTCTCCTCATTAAATGCTGACATTTTTTCTCCTTTCACAAAATCAAGTCAATGCAGAGTTATATATTATTAGCTTTTAACTGAATCTCCATGACCAGGAAAACATAAAGCCACATCATAAAACAATGAAGAGATAAAATATAATTTTATTATATTTTTAATGTATTTTAATATAATTTAATATATTTAAATTATAAATTATATTTATAATTTACTAAGAGTAAATTATAAGTGCCTCACAAAATAACTATTTGGTTATTATAATTACACCCAATTTAGAAAGGAAGAATCTGGTCTCAGAAAGGTAAATCATGACTGAAGTCATCAGTCAGTTTTACATCATTGCTCTAGTTCTTTGTCTATGATTTTAAATGTTGTGCTATGTTGGTTATACAAAACAGCCACATCAGGCTCTGAAAATTTCTATGTTGGTATATGCTTCCCAGAGTCCTTTTGAGCCTGATCATATTTTAGGATTGAATAATAGTAGAAAGATCCCCTTTATGGATCACAGTCTTGTCGTGGTGAAGGGGCTTGTGTAATTCAGTGAAGCTATGAGCCACTCCCTGCAGGGCCACCTAAGATGGATGGGTCAAAGTGGAGACTTCTGACAAAATGTGGTCCACTGGAGGAGAGAATGGCAAACTACCCCAGTTTTCTTGCCATAAGAACCCCATGAACAAAATGAACAGGCAAAAAGATATGACACCAGAAGATGAGCCTCCCAGGTCAGTAGGTGTCCAATATGCTTCTGGAGAAGAGCAGAGGGCAGATACTAATAGCTCCAGAAAGAATGAATTGTCTGGGCCAAAGCAGAGATGGTGCTCAGGTGTGGATGTGTCCGGTGGTGAAAGTAAAGTCTGATGCTGTAAAGAGCAATACTGCATAGGAACCTGGAATGTTAGGTCCACGAATCAAGGTAAATTGGACATGGTCAAGCAGAAGATGATGAAAGTGAACATAGACATCTTAGGAATAACTGAACTAAAATGGACGAGAATGGGCAAATTTAATTTAGATGACCATTATATCTACTACTGTGGGCAAGAATCCCTTAGAAGAAAGGCCGTTGCTCTCATAGTGAACAAAAGAATCTGCAATGCAGTACTTGGGTCCAATTTCAAAACAAACAGAATGATCTCAGTTCATTTCCAAGGCAAAACTTACAGCATCACAGTAATCGAAGTCTATGCCCAAACCATTATTGCTGATGAAACTGAAGTTAATCAGTTCTATGAAGACCTACAAGATTTTCTAGAACTAACACTAGAAAAAGACGTCCTTTTCATTATAGAGGACTGGAATATTAAAGAAAGAAGTCAAGAGATATCTGGACAAAACAGGCAAGCTTGGTCTTGGAGTATAAATGAATCAGGGAAAAGGCTAACGCTGTTTTGTCAAGAGAACTAACTGGTCATAGCTAACACCCATTTCCAACAACACAAGAGATGACTCCACACATGGACGTCACCAAATGTTCAAAACCAAAATCAGATTGATTATATTCTTTGGAATCAAAGATAAAGAAGCTTTATACAGTCAGAAAGAACAAGACCTGGAGCTGACTACAGCTCAGATCATGAACTCCTTATTGCAAAATTCAAAGCTTAAATTGAAGACAGTATGACCTAAATCAAACCCCTTATGATTATCCAGTAGAGTGACAAATTGGTTCAAGGGATAGGTCTGGTACACAGAGTGCCTGAAGAACTATGGACAGAGGTTCATAACACTGTACAGGAGGCATTGACCAAAACCATCCAAAGAAAAAGAAATGCAAGTAGGCAAAGTGGTTGTATGAGGAGGTTTTACAAATAACTGGGGAAAGAAAAGAAGCAAAAGGCAAAGAAAGGGATAGATATACTCGCCTAAATGCAGAGTTCCAAAGAAAAGCAAGGAGCAATAAGAAAGGTTTCTTATATCAACAATGCAAAGATAAAGAGGAAAATGATAGACTGGGAAAGACTAGAGATCTCTTCAAGAAAATTGGAGATACCAAGGGAACATTTCATGCAAGGATGGGTAAAATAAATGACAAAAATAGTAAGGACCTAACAGAAGCAGAAGAGATTAAGACAATGTGGCAAAATACACAAAAGACCTATAAAAAAAGGTTTATAATGACCCAGGTAATCATGATGTGGTTACTCTCCTAGAGCCAGATATCCTGGGGTGTGAAGTCATGTGGGCCTTAGGAAGTATTACTACAAACAAAAATGCCAGCTGAGTTATTTCAAATTCTAAAAGATGATGCTATTAAAGTGCTACACTCAATATGTTAGCAAATTTGGAAAACTCAGCAGTGGCCACAGGACTGGAAAATGTCAGGTTTCATTCCAATCCCAAAGAAAGGCAATGCCAAAGACTGCTCAAACTACCAGACTATTGCACTTATTTTACATGCTATCAAGATTATGCTCAAAATTCTTCAAGCTAAGCTTCAACAGTATGTGAATTGAAAACTTCCAGATGTACAAGGTGGGTTTAGGAAACACAGAGGAACCAGAGATCAAATTGCCAGCATCTGTTGGATTACAGAAAAAGCAAGGGAATTCTAGATAAGTATCTACTTCTGCTTCAATGACTATACTAAAGCCTTTGTTTGGATTACAACAAACTGTGGAAAATTCTTAAAGAGGTGGGAATATCAGACCACCTCACCTGCTTCCTGAGAAATCTGTATGCAGGTCAAGAAGCAACAGTTAGAACTGGACGTGGAACAACAGACTGGTTCCAAATAGGAAAAGGAGTACATCAAGGCTTTATATTGTTGCCCTGCTTATTTAATTTTTATGCAGAGTACATCGTGCAAAATGTCAGGATGGATGAAGCACAAACTAGAATCAAGACTGCCAGGAGAAATAGCAATAACTTCAGATATGCAGATGACACCACCCTTATGGCTGAAAGCAAAGAGGAACTAAAAAGCCTCTTGATGAAGGTGAAAGGGGAGAGTGAAAAAGTTGGCTTAAAACTCAACATTCAGAGAACTAACATCATGGCATCCTCTCCCATCACTTCATGGCAAATAGATGGGGAGACAATGGAAATAGTGAGAGACTTTATTTTCTTGAGCTCCAAAATCACTGCAGATGGTGACTGCAGCCACGGAATTAAGACACTTGCTTGCTCATGGAAGGAAAACCATGACAGACATAGACAGTGTATTAAAAACCAGAGATGTCACTTTGTGGACAAATGTCCATATAGTACAAGCTGGCTTTCCAGTAATCATCTATGGATGTGGACCATAAAGAAGAGTGAGTGCAAAAAGAATTGATGTTTTTGAATTATGGTGCTAGAGAAGATTCTTGAGGGTCTCTTGGACTGCAAGGAGAGAAAACCAGTAAATCCTAAAGGAAATCATCCCTGAATATTCACGGGATGCTGAAGCTAAAGCTCCAGTACTTTGGACACCTGATGAGAAAAGCCAAGAAATTAGAAAAGACCCTGATGCTGTGAAAGGTTGAAGGTAAAAGGAAAAGAGGATGGCAGAGGATGAGATGGCTAGCTTGCATCGCTGACTCAATGGACATGAATCTAAGCAAACTCCAGGAGACAGTGAAGGACAGGGGAGTCTGGTGTGCTTCAGTCCATGGAGTCACCAAGAGTTGGACACAACTTAGGGACTAACCTACAACAACAACGGAAGGACATGTCAAAATATTAAAGAAACTGAAATTCCTATGGTAAAACTATATGATCTGACATATACTTTTGATAGAACTTCACCAAACAGGCTAGTCACTCATTTTTATCCTTAGTGGGAACAGTAGCAACAAAAAATAAAATTGAAATCTCCAGCATCAGCACATTTTTTCCAGTAAATGGGCAAGATCTCTCTGTATAGTTTTCTTTGTGAGCCCCAGCCAGGACCCCAAAGAATAGCATGAGTAATGATTCATTCCCATACTCAGCACATACTTATTAAGTAGCTATTGAGCATGTGATTTCACCAACGAATGGATGGTCCCTGCCTTCATGATCCTACAGACTAGTAGTAAAGATAGATATGAACAACGGGTATATAAACAACAGTGTTTCAATGGAAAATTACATAAAATTGTGGTTGGTCTGGGCTTCACTGCAAAAATAAAACATAAAAATAGAGAGCTCAGAAATGATTAAGAGTTAGGTATCTGAAGATGGGAGTGGTGTAGGAAAAAGTAGAAACTGTATTGAGAAAACTGGACTTTTGAAGACTCTAAGGAGGGAAAAACAAAGATGCAACTATAGTTTAGAATAAGTATGGTATGGCTGGAACTAAGACATACTACTAAGAAAGAGACTGGAGAAATATAACAATGATAAAGCTGATATTCCTCTGGCACCTACCACAGTCAGATGCGTTATCTTTAGCATAGTATAATGTCCAGTTCATACAATATTCATAAAAACCCTAAGAGGGAGATATTATTATTACACGGATTTTACAAGTTCAGTAACTTTGTCATGGTTACACAGTGGTTAAAGGAGTAGGTGGCAAAACTTTGAACCTCAGGGTTTTGATTCCAGAGCTCATATCCATAAGCAGTGATCTTTGCTACCTCTGGCCTATGATAAACCTTTTAGGACAAAAGAATTTTAATCGTCATTTTATAGTCCAGGAATTAACGAATGCTCCTCATCCCCAAACGACTGAATTAGCAACTCTGTGGCAGGTCCAGCAATCCATAATTTCACACGCTCTCTAGGTGATTCTGCTGCTAAGTCGCTTCAGTCGTGTCTGACTCTGTGTGACCCCATAGACGGCAGCCCACCAGGCTCCCCCATCTCTGGGATTCTCCAGGCAAGAACACTGGAGTGGGATGCCATCGCCTTCTCTGCTAGGTGATTCTAATGATCGATAAAACTTGAGAACCTCTGACGTAGACAATGAGAACTGCTGCAACATTTTTAAGCAGAGAAGTGACTTAGATGATGCTCCCTGAAAGTTGATCATTCTTATCCACACAACCAAAGGGGAAAGCATAATGTTGGGTTTGATAGTTCTCACTGCAGAGGGAAGTAAGACTCAAACTTTCTCAGTTTCTCCTTTTCACCTGCAAAGTCACATGCCTACTCCCCCTCACTCACAGAGAATGAAGTGAAAAATAAATGCTACTAAAAGTGGCAGGACTAATGGAGCCTCCTTAACCTGAGGGGTGAATTGAGAAAAATAAAAATATCCTTTGTGATCTTATTGCAGGAAAAATGCCACTAAAAAGGCATGACTTAGATAAATTTTAACCTATTAGAATTGCTTAGTTTTATGAGTAAAAATAGTATCCATGTAACAACTAAAGATATTTTTCATTCTTTTGACCAAAAATTCATTAGTAATAGCTGCAGTGATAACTATATTTATATTTTTCCAAAATATACAACATAGTATTAGAGTAACATGAAATTTTCACTCCTTTAGAAAGGGGTGGATATGAGTAAAAATCCAATAAACCTACCTTTAGAAAGTCAAATTTAATATCTACTAGAAGGATTACCATAGAATAGTAATCTTCAATTGATATTTTGTTTCTTTTCAACTAAATTACATTCATTTCATTAACCTGCAGTAGACTTTTTCCACTACCATTTTTTATATTTAATGCTTTTAATTCCCTTTAATTCGACTTTCATGGACTATACTTAGATTATTATGATTTACTTACTGAAACTCAATCAACCTAGAAATCAGAAACTGCTAAAAAACTTTCTCAAAAAACTATTTAAAAGTTGATTAAAAATTACCAATATGAAAATGACTAATAATGTACTTATTTTTGAGGATAGAACAAATATTTGAAAAACTAATAAAGCAACTAATTTGACTTTGAAATAATCTTAAGGATGAAAAAAAGGATTTAATCTGGTGCCTATCCTCACTTCAAATTCATGCATGAGTAAAGAAAAAGAAATGTCCTATTTATTTGTGTGACCAGGATTCAATATGCTGTGCTTTAAATCCAGGGAAGAAAATGCAGAATTTAAAATAAATATACACAGTTTTATATTAAGGTGCTGCTGTGTTTCTTGAGTTCCATATCTTTAAGGTAACCTAGTACTTTGATTAAAAGTTTTTTCATTCTTATTAACTGATAGACACATAGCAGTAGGGAGACAAGAAGTGACCACCTCCCTCCCTCTCTTTTCCTCCCCTTTTCCATGTTTTCTCCTTCTAGCCTGTGAGATGAGTGCAATTATGCAGTAGTTTGAACATTCTTTGGCATTGCCTTTCTTTGGGATTGCAATGAAAACTGACATTTTCCAGTTCTGTTGCCACCGCTGAGTTTTCCAAATTTGCTGACATACGGAGTGTAACACTTTCACAGTGTCATCTTTTAGGATTTGAAATAGCTCAACTGGAATTTCATCACCTCCACTAGCTTTATTCATAGTGATGCTTCCTAAGGACATTCACATTTCAGGATGTCTGGCTCTAGGTGAGTGATCACACCATCGTGGTTATCCGGGTCATGAAGATCATTTTTTGTACAGTTCTTCTGCGTATTGGCACTTCTTCTCAATATCTTCTGCTACTGTTAGGTCCCTACCATTTCTGTCCTTTATTGAGCCCATTATTGCATGAAATGTTCCCTTGGTATCTCTAATTTTCTTGAAGAGATCTCTAGTCTTCCCTATTCGATTAGTTTCCTCTATTTCTTTGCATTGATCACTGAGGAAGGCTGTCTTATCTCTCTTTGCTATTCTTTGGAACTGTACAGTTCATGAAATTCCATAGGCCATAATATTGGAGTGGGTAACCTTTCCCTTCTCCAGCGGATCTTCCCAACCCAGGGATTGAACCCAGGTCTCTTGCCTTGCAAGCGGATTCTTTACCAGCTGAGCTACAAGGGAAATCCAAGAATACTGGAGTTGGTAGCCTATCTCTTCTCCAGGGGATCTTCCGAACCCAGGAATCAAACTGGTATCTCCTTCATTGCAGGCAGATTCTTTACCAATTGAGCTATCAGGGCCATGTGAGAAGGCAGCGATTATTTGGCAGTTCACTAAAACCTTCACTAGCTTCAGAGTAAATTATGTCCGCATCTGTGTATGTCCACAGTGGCAGGACATCTGACACTCAGGGCCAAAGGAAGAGGGATTGAGGCTGGACTGAGCAGAGGTTCGGAGGAGGGGAGAGGAGCTTATTACCCAGGTCTCTTCTGCCTCCTTATAAGGCCCCCATGCTGCACACTGGACCAGGAAAGCCTGGAGAAGAACGAGTGGAGGAAACATAGGATTCCCCACTCTTTTCTGTTCACCTACTCTTTAATTAAACAACTGTGAATTGACCATCTACCTGTACTAGGAACATAGTGTAAGTTAAACTTCTACCATGACTCTTGACCACTTGTGGTTTACAATCAGGTGGTGGTAACAAGCATGAAATGATTATATGAGTTATTACATCACTACAAACGTGACAAAAGCTGCAAGGTGAGAGGGCAGAGTGCTTTCAGGGAGAGTGACCAGAGCACCATGATGTAGCAATACCCATCTCCAGAAAAGAAGAAAATAGAGCCAATAGTGTATGAAACAATCATTATCAGAAGAAATTTCTATTTTCTCAGGGCAGCAGTGGTATAGGTGATAGTATTAATACAATAATGTCAAAACTTTGGCTACATGATAAGCCATATAACGAACTATGTATAAAGTTTTGTTACTGTAGAGATGAAAAGAAATCCCTGGCATCTTCCCCTCCCCACCAGATTTTAATAATACACATTCCTCACAAAAAGAAGGAAACACATTTGTGATCTTATGCACCTGTGTGGCTAGTCAATTATTCACAAAGCATCATGGATCTGATATATAGTTTCTCTACATAATTCTGTTGGACAGTCAATTTGTAATGCTACCCAAAATATGCACAGGAACCTTCAACAAAGCATCACAGATATTTTCTGAGGCTCCATTTAGCGGTAAACTGAGATATATTTGGAAGAGTCAGATGTGGACAGACATCATCCTAGCGTATGTTTATCTATCATCTGGAATTGCCAATAAATATACTGTTTAAATAGCAGTGGTTAAGAATAAAGGCCCTGATAATGAGAGAATCTAGCAGTAGATCATACAAATGATTATAGGGCTGTACAAAAATGACTACCAGACCAGCCACAAAAAGTATAACAGGAACAACCCTTGATCATTTGTTAATCATTCAGGCCAGTGGTTCTCAAAATTTAGTGGGGGGGCATAAGAATTGCTGGATGAACCTATTAAAAATATAGATCAGAGGCTCTGATTAGAGATTCTAAGCATGTAATAAAGGGGAAAACTCAGAATCTGCTTGTTTAACAAGCATCCCAGGCAATCCAAACCCTACTCTTAGACAGTATTCTGACAAACAAAACTTTGAACACTCACCAAGTTATCATCCAGGATCATCCCCTTCTTTCGACTCCTGTGGTCCTGGACTACCTTCAATTCCTGAAACAAACTGTTATCAATCTCTCTCAGGACTTTTACATTAACAGTTGCCTTTCTAGGAATGATTTTCCGATACTTCTTGGGCCAACTCCAACCTCTTCAAGTGTAAACATCACCTCCCCGGGGGAATTCCCTGCTTCTGCAGACTAGATTAGCAACTCTGGCCATACACTCCAGTGGGCCCGCCACCTCTCCTTCTCACACGTGCATCGCCTTGGTCACCGTTACATCCCCGACACTCCTCACAGTGCTGGGCACGATTTAATGAACAAAAAAAATGAATGACTGTTAATATACTAACCTCATGAGAGACAGTACTGCCTGCAATTCCTTCTTTATCTGTCATTTAGATCCATTTTTAAGAATAGCACTTAATAGGGAAAAAGATAAGGATATTTACTTTGGGGTAAAAAACAGGAGAATGTGAGATTAAAAATAGCTCACTCTTCAATCTGCTTGAAGTAAAAAGCTACTGCCCATGTTGATCTGGGGTATTAAAAATGTTGCCTGCACTGCTCATTTATGATCTGCAGATCATTCACGATGGCTACTTGTCAGCACAACCTCTTATTATTAAGAGCTATTAAACATCAACTATGTCAGGTACTGAGAGAGGCTCATGTAAATTATCCTTGGAGATCTTGGGAGGAAAAAATGTGATGATTGATTACAGATTAGTAACTGAATGGACCTCTGCATTAGATTTTGTGACATTCGATTGTGGCTATTAGCATGATCTCTCAGAATATCAACCAAAAAAACTGAGAAAAATTATTTTCAGTTGATTGTTACTGATGAAGTCATGGGCTTTCCAGGTGGTGCTAGTGATAAAGAAGCCAGCTCCCAGTGCAGGAAACATGAATCATGGGTTTGATCCCTGGGTCAGGAAGATCCACTGGAGAAGGGCATGGCAACCCACACCAGTATTCTAGCCTAGAGAATCTCATGGACAGGGGAGTCTGGCAGGCTAGATTCATAGGGTTGCAGATTGGACACAACTGAAGTGACTTAGCACACATCCACGAAGTCATCTAGTATACATTAAATACGCCCCTACTGAGTGCTAGGCAAAATGAATAAAACAAAGGTTCTATACCCATAAAAGGTTTTTAACCTGGTTGGTGATTATATCAGTTTTTTTTCTAAACACACCTATGGAACAATGACAAATCTCAATATTACATAGCAATAAACACCTGTTCTGTGTCTGTAAGATTCAGTTTATCTACATAGGGTTCATTTATGCATCTGAATGCAATCTGAGGGTAAACTAATCTAGACTGATTTTAGCTGGGTCAGTCGGGTTCTGCTTCATATGTCTATTACCCTTATTCTGGAACCAGCAACCTAGTCTGAGGCTGACATTTCATGGCAACGGCTGAAGCACAGAAGAATAAACACAGTTTAGGAAGCTCTCCTTCAAGTCTCTGTTTGCATCACAGTTATGGACTTCCCTGGTGGCTCAGATGGTAAAGCGTCTGCCTGCAATGTGAGAGACCCAGGTTCAATCCCTGAGTCGGGAATATCCTCTGGAGAAGGAAATGGCAACCTACTCCAGTCCTCTTGCCTGGAAAATCCCATGGACGGAGGAGCCTGGAAGGCTATGGTCCATGGGGTCACAAAGAGTCGGACAGGACTTAACAACTTCACTTTATGGGTATCTTATTGGCCTAAGCTAGTCACATGCTTAAACTCAGAATAAAAAGGCAGGGAAAACACTTCATCCCTTGATGGAAAACTTCAAAACAAAGCACAGGATAAAAAGAGAGGAGGAAGAATCAGCAAATAATGCAATCTATTATAGCAATATGAAGATGAGAACAAGAGAATAGGATCCAACAGTAAAGAATCTGCCTGCAATGCAGGAGATCTGGGTTCAATCCCTGAGTTGGAAGATCCCCTGGAAGAGGAAATGACAAACTTTTCCAGCATTCTTGCTTGGAGAATTCCATGGACAGAGAAGCCTGGCCAGCTACAGTCCATGGGGTCACACAGAGTTGGACATGACTGAGGGACTACCAAACTTTGAGAAATGTTAGGATTGAGCAAATAAAATTTTCACTCTGTTTTTAGTACAACTCTTGTGACTTATGTTAAAATCTCAACAGCAAGCCAATATGTTTGCTCAAGCGTTTCTAGTTAGTGAAATTTAAGATTTATTTGAAAGATCAAGAACTCTCCATAAGTCCTTGAATCTAAAGTTTGCTCAACATTAGAAAAACATCAAGTAGCAAGAATTTTAATAGCATGGGATAATAGCTCTAGAATAAAAGTGCCTTCATGCTATTTGAAAGCCACTAGGTATTAGAATACTACAGGAGGAAGTTCTGAATTGTGTTTCTATTCTTTATTAAGATTCTTTGTGTAATTAGCAGTGTTTCTATCAGAATAAATAGTAATTTGGAATTCATCCAAATTAAAAGCCCAAATGAAACAGAAACATTAGTGGTGAGCAGAATGTTAAAAGAGTCAAACTTCTCTAGGGTAGATATGTCTGTGCAAGTCTGTGCAATTTAAATCAAATCTATAGAATCCATGTGGAATAAAGCAGAATAAATAGAGAGGAAATTTGTGGGAGGAGGAACAAACAACCCAAACAGATATCCAATCAGAAGAGCAATTCATTTCTAGTTTTCTGAAAACTCTAAAAATCAGATTAAGTTCTACACATACCATCATGAAATCTGCTTTGGCAGTACTTTAAAAATAAAAAAGGCAAATATATATTTAAAAATTCACCATTCATCTTTTGTTACTCAGCATCTTATGGTTTTGGTAACAACAAATATTACCAAGCAGAAAGCAAGACTTAATACAATATTACAATACTAGGACTGTGGGTGGTGCTCGTGTTCAATTCCAACTGACACTCTGAGGAGTCCACCAGGCTCCTCTGTCCATGGAATTTTCTAGGCAAGAATACTGGAGAAGGTTGCCATTTCCTTTCCCAGGGAAGACTAAGGATACCACCTTCTATAGAGAAGGTGTGAAAGCATATCCAACATAACTTACCATTAGTACCTAAGAGAAGGGACCGGGTCACATCACCTGGATCTAATTTGTCACTATGCCACCAGCAGCATCTTCTTCAGTGTTCACTGCTCATACGACAGAGATGTGGCATGCACAGACACCGTCACCTTGAATCTAGATAACGATAACTGGTCTGAGACATTCCAAATCAGTTACTTAGAATGTCTAGGAGAGTCAAACAAGACAATTCTGGTCTATGCCTACCATGGAAGCAAATGTGTTCTTGAGATAATATAAATAAGCATAGATATTAAGACCTTATCAGCTCCTACAAAACAGAGAAGATCCTGGTGTACTGATGACCTGCAAAAAATGAAACTCTTGAGCAAAAATATTCATTTCTAGCACTATCTCATACCATGTACAAAACACCCTAAAATTATAAAACTTGTAGGGTTAAACATAGGAGAACATCTTCATGACCTCAGGTTTGATTTTTGTTTTGTTTTGGCTGTGACTCCAGGCTTGTGAGATCTTAATTCCTTGGCCAAGGGTTGAATGTGGGCTCTCAGCAGAGAGAGAGGACCACTAGGAAATTCCCACGATCTCAGTTTAATTAAGGTTTCTTACATAGGATAATAATAAATTGGATTTCACTAAAATTAGAAAGTACTCTTCAAAGGACACACTTAGGAAAAGAAACAAGCCCAAATCTTGTTAGCAAAACACATACCTCCTCTTAAAGTAACTGATTCAGCATATATAAATAATTCATACAATTAAAAAAAAAGACAAATACCACATTCTTTAAAACAAATTACAAAATATTTAAACTGATACTTTACAAAAGAAATACGTGGAGAAATAAGCACATGTAAAATTTCTCAACATCATTAGTTACTAGTTAAAAGCTCAGTGATATACTACTGTACATGTGCTATATTAGCTAACATTAAAAAAAAACCCTGAAAATACGGAGTGTTAGGAAGAGGCAGTGCAAGTGAAACATTCATACACTGTTAGTGGGAATGCACAATGTTACAGCAACTTTGGGAAACAGCAGTTTCTGGTAGAAGTCGACATGTACCTAATAAATAATCCAGAAATTCCATTTCTAGATGTTCACTCAAAAGAAAAAAAAATCTGTCTCTACAAAGGCATGTATGAGAATGTTAAAGAAACCTTTTTATAAATAGTTATTTATTCTCAAAATAACCCAGATGTCTATTAACTGCTTAAGAGATAAACAAATTATGGTATATCCATAAAACATTATTCAGCACCAACAGGAACCAAATACTGCTACCTGCACCAAGACAAAAGGCTAGACACTTTAATATTTCACTTCTATAAAAATCTTAAAAAGGCAAAACTGTAGAAAAAGAGAACAGATCAGATATTACCACTGACGGGGAGGGGAGGGGGACTGACTACAAAGGGCCATGAGAAACCTTTGGGGTCATAGAAATGTTCTCTATCTCAATTGTGGTGGTTGTTACACAGTTATTTACACTTGCCAAAACTTAACAAACCGTAAAACTAAATGCGACAATTTTGTGCTATGTAAATTACATTTCAATAGATTAGACGTTTTAAAAAAGAAACAATGTTGGCTTAAACCAGGGTCATAAGAGAGAAAATGAGAAGGTGAAGAAGTGTAGACGGAAGCCCAACCAACATGGTGATACAGGAGACTCCTGAGCATCCCTCCTTCTCACCGACATGACAAGCGTATAGCTATACACAGAGCAATTACCTCTGAGAGAAACTCAGAAACTAGCTGAGCAACTCCTACACATAACATAAATGAAGAAAACACCTACAATGAAATGGAAAGTCTGAGACTCTTGCCGTAAAGCCCAACACACTAACATATAGTCAGTAGAAAACTCCCAACCGCCAGCTTTTCCCCAAGGACCTAAGAGTTTGGACCCCCCACTTAGTGGTCCCAGCTTTTACGATTTCCATCCTAGGGGTGGATTCCCCAAACATCCAACTCTGAAAGTCAGTGAGGCTTTCATCAAGAGACCCACAAGAATGTAGCAAACAAATGAGCAACTGTTAACATGTCCGTAAGCCCTCACCGTGGCTCTCCCTCTGCCCAGCACAGAGAGAGCAAAGAAAATCACATCCTCAGGCTTTCCCTAAAAGGAATCCATCTGCATACTCTGGAAGCTGCTACCTGAAGGTCAGGCTTCTAATTTGGCACACATCTAGGGACATGCTGTGGTCATCACCGAAAAGCAGGGGAGCCTGCAGATACTTCCCTTTCCTTTTACCTGAAGCTGTCTCTAAGTCACCAGTATTTCCCTGGAAGGAGTTTGTACACATGTCTGCATCGCAGCTTTTGTGGCTACTGCCTGATAGACAAGTCCCCAAACTTCTTGGTTCTGATGGCTAATAAGGCTACCATGTACAAGTCTCACATATGGGGTAATAAACTCCTCAACACTGGTCTAATGATTTTGGGGATATGATGCCAAAAGAAAAAGCAACAAAAGCAAAAACAAACAAGTGGCATATATCAAACTAAAAAGCTTTTGATCATCAAAGGAAACCATGAACAAAAAGAAAAGGTAATGTGGAGTAGGAGAAAATATTTGTAAACCACACATCTACTAAAGGGTTAATATCCAAAACAAGGAACTGATAGAGCTCAAGAGCAAAAAGCCAAATAGTCCCCCCCAAAATGGGCCAAGGATCTGAATAGACATTTTTCCAAAGAAGACATGCAAATGGCCACCAGACATGTGAAAAGATGCCCAACATTATTAATCATCAGGGAAATGCAAATCAACTCACACCTGTTTGGATGGCTATTATCAAAAAGATAAGACACAGCAAATGTTACTGAGGATGTGGAAAAAAGGGAACGACTATACAGAGTTGGTGGAAATCTAAGTTGGTACAGTCATTAGAGAAAACAGTATTAAGGTTCCTCAAGAAATTACAAAGCAAACTACCCTATGATCCAGTAATCTACTTCCAGGTATGAATCCAAAGGAACACAATCATGATCACAAAGAGATATCTTTACTCCCAGACTCATTACATTATTTACAATAGCCAAGGTATGGAAATAACCTAAGTACCCATCAATAGATGAATGGACAAATAAAGTGTGGCATATGTATACAATGGAGTATTATTCAGTGTTTTTTTTTTAAAAGGCAATTCTTCCATTGTGACAACACAGATGAACTTGGAGAGCATTACACTAAGTGAAATAAGCTTAACAAAGAAAAATACTACATGGTATCACTTATATGTGAAATCTTATTAAAAAAATGAATGGATAGAAACAAAGAGTAAAATAGTGGTTGCCAGGACCCAGGAGTTGGGGAAATAGGGGGAGGTTGGTAAAAAGACACAAACTCAACTACACAATAAATAAGCTTTGAGGATCTAATGTGTAGTTCAATGTTCTCAGCCAAAAAGGAGAGTAAAGATGTGAGGTGACAGATGTGTTAATTAACTAAGTAGGAGGAATCTTTTTCACTGTGTGCACATTTATCAAATTGTCATAATATATTGTTTAAATATCTTACAATTTTGTCAATTATACCCCCAATAAAACTGGGGAAAGAGGATTGTATGCCATGTTTTTCAACTAAGTAATTGAAATTAAATAGTATTTGTAAAGAATGTAACACAGTACCTGACAGATTGTAAGGACTTAATGAATGTCAGCAGTCAACATTTTTAGCTTGCCCAAGTTAAAGATTGTGAGCAAACAAAGTCAAGTGTGAATAACACAACAGAACTATAGTTGTAAGGGAAGCTTACAAATAGTGTAAGGGAAGCTTAGCTTTATCTCTAGATATTAGCAGGGTTTTTGCTTTCTTTTTAAGAAAGCTTTGTAGAAGAACATATGTCTATTATTTTTTAATTAATTAATTAAATTTTTTCTTTACATTATCGTGTTGGTTTTGCCATACATTGCCATGAATCCGCCATGGATATACATGTGTTCCCCTTCCAGAACCCTCCTCCCACCTCCCTCCCAGTTCCATCCCTCCGGGTCATCCTGGTTCACCAGCCCTGAGCACCCTGTATCATGCATCAAACCTGGGCTGGCGATTCATTTCACATATGATAATTTACATGTTTCAATGCCATTCTCCCATACCATCCCACCCTTGACCTCTTCCATAGAATCTAAAAGACTGTTCTATACATCTGCATGTCTTTTGCTGTCTTGCATATAGGGTTATTGTTACCATCACCACATTGTTTACAATAGCCAGGATATGGAAGCAACCTAGATGTCCATCAATAGATGAATGGATAAGAAAGCTGTGGTACATATACACAGTGGAATATTACTCAGCCATAAAAAAGGAATACATTTGAATCAGTTCTACTGAGGTGGACGAAACTGGAGCCTATTATACAGAGTGAAGTAAGCCAGAAGGAAAAACAACAATACAGTATACTAATGCATATATATGGAATTTAGAAAGATAGTAACGTATGTCTATTATTAACTAACTCCTCCAAAAGATATGCACTGAGTGCCAGACAACACACTACATGCTGGCATATAATCTAATGGTAAATAAGATATCATTTCGACTCTCAATAATGAACTTGTGAGACTTACAAGTAAACATGCAATAACAATAGAAGGGGCACCTACTCTAATAAACCCTCCACCAAAGACTAAAAAAAAGAGGTGAAGAAAAAATTTATTATGGAAAGTCTAAGTAAACTGAGGACCTGGTAGGAAATTATGAATATAGTGGAAAGGGCAGTGTGGGAAGATGGGAGGGAAGAGCATTTTGTGCAAAAGGCAGAATTTGCTTGACAATCCAGACATGAATGGTGCCACAGTGTGTCCCCAGCATTACTACAGTTGAGGAAGGTAGAGGGCTGGAGCACTAGAGAGGTGAGGCTAGAGAGGCGAATAGGTTCCAGGTCAGACTGGGCTTGGGAAAGCAACCTACGATTTCAAACTGTATCCTTAAGATCATGAAAGTGAAAGTGAAGGTCACTCAGTAATGTCCCACTTTTTATGACCCATGGGCTCTACAGTTCATGGACTTCTCCAGGCCAGAATACTGGAGTGGATAGCCTTTCCCTTCTCCAGGGGATCTTTTGAACCTAGGTTTCCCACATTGCAGGTGGATTCTTTCCAGCTGAGCCACAAGGGAAACCCAAGACACTGGAGTGGGTGGACTATCCCTTCTCTGGGGGATCTTTCCAATCATGGGAAACCTTTAAAGTAGGTTTCAAATTAGGAATGCTCGATACTGAATTGTGCTACAGGAAAATTAGACTGGCTTCAATTTGGAAGAAAATAGAGACTAAATTAATGGAAGAACCTATAGAGACAATACAGTGGGAATGGAGAAAAGTGAAGGATTCAACAAACTTCTCTGAAAGTATAAAGCTCAGGGCCTGATTGTGCATCAAGGCTGACAGTGAAGTGAAAGTCGCCCAGTCGTGTCCAACTCTTTGCAACCCCATGGACTATGCAGTCCATTGAATTCTCCAGGTCAGAATACTAGAGTGGGTAGCCTTTCCCTTCTCCAGGGGATTTTCCCAACCCAGGGATTGAACTCAGGTCTCCTGCATTGCAGGTAGATTCTTTACCAGATGAGCGACAAGGGAAGCCCAACAGAGTGGTAATAATTAAGAATGATGCCCACATTCTTTACTTAGGCAACTTGGCAGATGATGATGATGCCAGTTATTAGAGACAGGAAATACTAGAGAGGGAGCATGAGGGAAGGGAAGATGATGAATATATATATATATATATATATATATATATATATATATATATACATATATTTAGTCATAATATAAAAATGTTAAGTCATATGATACAGCTAGCTCTTTTTATAAATATTTGTTATATCTTGAACTATAATTCTCATAATGTTAAAAACCTTTAAACTTTTCACTTTATGGATTATTTTCCTCCTAAGTCAATTGGCACATTTTTATTATTAGAAATAGATATAAAGAACAATGGAAACTAAAACTGCTTTTGTAAAATATGATTAGTGAGTGACTCATTATTTTCCTTTTTGTGCTCAGGAAAGAAATCAACCACATTTCTGAGTTTTCAGAGAAATTAAGTTTTACCTTCTTGTAAATTGTCCTTTTTCTTCCTCACCCAACTTTACCCATGACTTTGTTTCTTTTCTGCATAGCTGTGTACTTATCTGTTTATATTCATATGACTGTTTTTCATGCCCTTCTATCTTGAGGACAGAGATTATGCTTAGTTATTTCAAAATATCCAAGTATCTTGGAAAATTTGGGGAATTATTTGAGTACTTAATTGATGGATTTGCTGAATGACCAGAGAGTACGAATCCATTAGTCCGAGTAACTAAAGAATCCTAACTCACTTATCTAATAATCTGACTTAAGAAGTCATTTCATTTTCTCTATACTTTTTGTTAAATCCTTTGGCACCAATCTCTATTATTAGAACAGAAGATGAAGTCTTATTCTAAACTCAGTCTTTATTTAATCTGTCTGATCTTATTCCTTTTATTTTCTTTCTAACTGCTTAACCTTAGTCCTTTTAAAACTTTATGAGAAAAGATGATTTATCCTTCAAACTGCTTACTCACTCAGCCGTTGGAACGCTTAGGCTAGAGTTTGTCCAGGGTGTAAATATATGGGTGTCTTTTTTGAATGATGAGACCACAATATATTTTAGCAGTTGTAAAAGCACCACAAAACACATGAACCATAAAAACCAAAACATTTGACTCTCCTCAACCATCACGTATCAGCTGTAAACAGTTAATATGCTCAGATGAAGCCACAATATGGTGTTACCAGAACTGTACAAGAATGTTGTAATCGGAACTTGAATTCTGTGTTGGCATTGGCAATAAATGTGACTTGTGGTATAGTTCAAACTGGTTAATTTTAGATTCACTGCACCTGATTACTTCTCTGGTACCTAAAAAGATTCCTGTTTCTTTTCTTTTTTGAAAAAAAAAATTTGCTATCTGATTAAGAAAGAAGTGCCTTGTGGTTTGTGTTCTAGTAAAGGATTTATTCTATTAATAACATGCTATCTGAGAAAAATACATATCCTCTCTCTTTAATGAGAGTTATAAAAAGCAAAAGGAAGGACATTGAAACTAAGTGTTCACCTTGAGTGACATGAGATACAGCACAGAAAAAGGCTGCAGAAGCAGAAAGAACATGAGTGTTATCTGATCGAGTATTACCTGGCAGTGTGGCAGAGTTCTCTACTCATGGCGGAATTCATTATGTGTTTGGGGGAAAAAATGGAAATACATTCTAGAACTTCGACCTATCAGTATTTGTTTTAGAAGGGTAAGGTAGTCTAGGAATTAAAAACCTATGGGTAAAATTTGTTATAAAATGCCAATGAACATCTCCTTGTCTGGAAGCATCTCTTTTCAATATCATATAATTTTCTCTTATAACTTATTTGCTTCTGAATAGACAAACATCGAGCATCACTTGACTCTATAATAGTAGTTATGAATATGGACAACTGGTATATGTGCTTTCTCCTCTAAAGTATGTACCTACACAAAGAGGGTCCCTGAGAAGAGTCTAATTCAGGCCTGAGTCTCAAATAATTAAAAATTTGGTTCTATACCAAGGCCTACAGATATTCTTTTGTAAAAATTGAATGTCCTCCAAACATTTCACATACTGGACTTTTTATACAGTGAGATGTATCCACTAATACATTTTTTCATATTTTATAAATTATGTATTTTAAATATGTGCTTTAAAAGCATTGGTTTCCATCTGCAGATGAATGGATAAGAAAGTTGTGATACATATACACAATGGAATATTACTCAGCTATTAAAAATAATGCATTTGAGTCCATTCTAATGAGGTGTATGAAACTGGAGCTTATTATACAGAGTGAAGTAAGTCAGAAAGAAAAACACCAATGTAGCATATTAATGCATATATATGGAGTTTAGAAAGATGGTAACGATAACCCTGTAAGTGAGACAGCAAAAGAGATACAGATGTAAGAACAGACTTTTGGACTATGTGGGAGAAGCCAAGGGTGGGATGATTTGGGAGAATAGCATTGAAACATGCATGTTACCATACATGAAATAGATGACCAGTCCAAGTTCAAAGCATGAAACAGGGCACTCAAAGCCGCTGCACTGGGATGACCCAGAGGGATGGGATGGGGAGGGAGGTGGAAGGGAGGTTTGGGACGGGGGGACACATGTACACCTGTAGCTGATTTATGTCAATGTATGGCAAAAACTACCACAATATTATAAAGCAATTAGCCTCCAACTAATAATTTTTAAAAAGTGCTGGTCAATAACTGACTCAGGAATAAATTTCTTCAGATTTAACACATGCAGGAAGACTCTGAAGTGGGCCAGTGAGGGACAAAGATCTGGGTGGGAACTGTATTCTCCTCAATGGCAACACTCCCAACAAGAATAAGAAGGGCATAGGAGACATGCTCCTTTGTGAAATAAATTAGGTGTTTACCTACCTCTCATTTGGCTCTCTATGAAACAGAGAACCTATGTCTATTATTTTTCTGTGTCATCAACTATCCTCTGATAAAAAATTCAGGTTTCTCAAAATATGAAGTTTTGAAATGGCTCTCTGTCTGGGAAAATGAAATCTTTAGTATTAAAGTGAGCATGGAATAGACAGAAATACTTTCCTGATGATTATATGGAATGTGGGTTAATTGACAGGGTACACTGTAGAATTAGAGAATTATTTGACTGTGATATCTAAATATGCTGGACAGGTAATGCAAAAAGAATGAACTTCTGGACTAGTTGGTATAAGTGTAAACAAGATGAGAAAGAGTAAAAACAAGGAGAAAATAAAAACCACAAGTTATAGCAGTTGTGCAATCTAAGGGACTCCACCACTCTTTGCATCAATACCAAGTCAACACCTCTTTAAGGTACAAAGAATCTCCACTGTGAGCATGACTGTGCTGACACAGAAGCCTATCCCACAGCCTACATAAATATAAGTGATAGCAAACACAAAACAAGACAAACGTTTCAGCACATCAAGGGTAATAAAGCAAGAAGTATCATAAACTCAGCCACTTATTCTCAAAAGTTCTCAAGATGTCTACATTTAACTGTATTTTTACTTTAATTGGGCTTCCCTAGTAGCTCAGTTGGTAAAGAATCTGCCTGTAATGCAGGAAACCCCAGTTCAATTCCTGGGTCAGGAAGATCCCCTGGAGAATGGATAGGCTCCCCACTCCAGTCTTCTTGGGTTTCCCTGGCGGCTCAGCTAGTAAAGATTCCACCTGCAATGTGGGAGACATGGGTTTAATTCCTGGGTTGGGAAGATCCCCTGGAGAAGGAAACAGCTACCTATTTCAGTATTCTGGCCTGGAGAATTCCATGGATTGCATAGTCCATGGGGTTGCAGAGTCGGACATAACTGAGCTCACTTCGCTTACTTTAACTGGATTCAAATAGTTTATATATTTGAAACTCTGTTCAATTAAAACCATATGCAAAATATAACAACTAAAACAAGTGAAAAAAATAGTGAGAGGTACTATTGGTGGCCCAAGGTCCCATCTACTAGCAACCTTTTATTCCTGCCTTCCTTGGATGCTAGGTACCCAGGAAAGTTCTATGGAATCTCTATGGTTCTGAGGAGTTACGTGAATGAAACACTTAAAAAGGCATTTAAATCATATAGACTGGAAATATTTTCTGTGCAAATTAAACCTACTGTTTGTTGACTCCCAGATCCCTGACAAAAAGACAAGACTTGACAAAGTCAACACCTCGTTAACACAGCAGCCTCAACAAATCTGTTATCCTTGCTGCTTCACACTGCTAAAGTGATGGTCAATCACAAACATCATCACTATCCAAAAAGACCAAAAATAGAAAAATCCAGAGTAATCGCTAACATCAACACATTTTAAAGAAGACGGTTGAAATCTGTAGGCTCCAGGAAAATGAATTGATTAGTGCCGCAAAACCCCAGAAAGGCTAGGGAACTGGAGACACCAGGTTCTGAAGATAGGGGTCAAAAGAGGGGCTAAAAACAAGAAGATTTGAGTTAAGCAACTATTAACTTTCAATTATCTTTTTTTCAATTACCCCTCAATTATCTTTCCAGGAAATAGAAGGATGGATCTCAAGTAAGTTCTCAGATTCAAAGAGAAATTTTTTAAAGAAAAGTAACAGAAAGTCGTACTTGGGGGGTGGGTGATAAAGTGGGAGATCAGGATTGACATACATACACTACCAATACTATATATAAAGTAGATAACTAATGTATAGCACAGGGAACTCTACTCAATGCTCTGCGGTGACCTAAATAAGAAGAAAATCCAAAAAAGAGATGATATAGGTATCCATATAGCTGATTCACTTTTCTGTATATTAGAGGCTAACACAACATGGTTAAGAAACTATATTCCAATGAAAGTTAATTTAATAAAAAAGAAAGCTGTACTTTCTTTTAGCCCGCTTTCTCTATTTAGCTTTCAGAACCCTGGAAATGGGTGACTTCTCACAGGTCAGAGGCAACAGGAAATGCTACGATGATGGCTCAGCACCACCCCTGGAGGGCAGCCGATCTAGAACGCAAGAGAGAGCAGAGGGCTACTGGAAAGGCTTCTCCAGGAAGCACACTTCTCCTTATTAGCTTTACAGGACTTAAAAGAATTGTGCATTGGTGTTAGCATGACAATAATAAGTGGTAGTGAAACATAAAGAATGCTCAGTGCTTGATTAACCATTCAAGTGGAGCGCAACAAACACAACTTTTGAACAATCGATTTCTAAAAATAATTTCTTCTGGCTCTGAAAAAATAGTTACCTTCTCAATTGTATCGTGTCTAAATTAATCTGTTTTTAATGATTACTTTGAGAAGAGAGAACTGATATGCAATCTTACAAGGAAAGTCAGGACTGGCAATAGACATTGCCGCTGTTATGGATCCTTTGTGCATACATACTCAGTCGCTTAGTTTTGTCCCATTCTGCAAATCCAGGGACTGCCAGACTCCTCTGTCCATGGGATTCTCCAGGTAAGAATACTGGAGTGAATTGCCATGTCCTCCTCCAGGGGATCTTCTGGATCCAGGGTCTGAACCCGTGTCTCCTCTATCGCAGGTTGATTCCTTACTACTGTTCCACAGATAATCCAGATCATCTTCACCATGCAAATATAATTCTTTTGATCATATATCACCCAAATTGAATTTCTGGACACATAACACCCTTTTAGAGTATTCTGCTTAAAAAAAAAGGAAAAAAGAAAGCTTCAAATCATTTTTCTTCATAAATGAAATCTGCTCCTTTGAAAGTCTAGAGTCATTACTAACTTTCTGGCATAAACTTCTGTAAAAATTTCCAACTGGAAATGTATTTTGCGTGATAACAGGTTGAAGTCATGAATCACTTGGTAACTCATTAGAGTGACGAGCATCAAAGCATCCCTCAGGAATTCAGGGGAAAGGTAGTTAAGCAATTAATGAAGTTATTTAAAATCCTGATATGGTTGAGGCTGCTTTGAAGACTACTAGGGATTAATATTTATTTAATAGATTGTCAGTTTTCATGCCAAAGAAAGAAATGTGACAGAAGTCACCCTAGTCTAAATGCAAAAAAGGTACCTCATTTGAAGCATATTTTATGGCTGTGGTTGACACCATTATATCACCATACAAAAATCATCATTCTCAAGCTGAAACTGACATTGCTGTTGTTTTCGATTAAAAGAATTGGCTCAAATTCAGCAATTCTCTGCAGTGATTTATATTTTAGAAGCTGCTATTTTGTACCAGGAGGGAACATATCAGAGTATAACTGCTCTCTGATGAGATATAAGGTATTAAAATTGATATGGGATGACAAAATGGGAGAATACCAATGTATGGTAAAGTTTTCACTTGAGAATGGTCTCTGTTATGGTTTCATTTGTGAGACTCTCTGCTAATCTTTATGGTTGATTCAGAACCTAGTTTTTCCCATGGAAATGTATAGGATATGAGCCTGATGTTATGTAATTAGCTCTTATCTCTTGCATAAAGTACTGAAAATACAATTGGTGCTAGAAAGGTCTTATTTGTAAAAATATATGATGACTGAGTTTACTGACAGAATAAAAAGCTCCCAAAGACATTTTAGGATTTTCTTAATTGTATCAAGATTTATTTTCATATGTGATAACCTCACTTACTTTATCACTAACTTGTTTTAAAGAGTAGTTACAGATTTCAGCCTGAAGTTCAGAACTATGGTTTCATAAAAAATCATTATTTTGACCATATTATTTAATTTTTAAACTACTTTTATCCCTGAAAACAGAGGCCTCTAAAACCTCTATTTTGGTTTTCTTTTGCTCACCCATGAAGCACTCTGAAATAGGGCCACTGTTAGGAGATAAAATTATATGAGTTTAAATTATGGAGGGCAAGAACTGCTTGCTTTTCACTTTCATACACTTTATACAATACTAGACACCTGAATTCATGAACAAAGTTCTGTAAGTGTTAAAATTTAAGGTAACATTATTATTATTATTGGGGCTTTCCTAGCAGCTCAGACTGCAAAGAATTTGCCTACAGTGCAGGAGACCTGAATTCAATCCCTGCGACAGGAAGGTCCCCTGGAGAAGGGCATGGCAACCCACTTCAGTATTCTTGCCTGGAGAATTCCATGGACAGAGGAGCCTGGTGGGCTACAGTCCATGGGGCTGCAAAGAGTTGGACATGATTGAACAACTAACACTATTATTTACACAATTATTAAAAAGCAATAATTAAAGCTCTTAGATTTGATTTCTATATCTAGGTCTTAAAGAAATGTCTTGTAGGGCTGGGATGCTCTGTACACCTTACTTCCAGGATGCCTTTTTACTCAAAGTGCTCATGCTTGCTCTCAAGGACTGGTTTTCTCTTCTCTAGTCTCTGACTGAATGAAGTTGCAACCAAGGGATCATTAACTGTGTTATCCTACCTCTGGCTTGAACATCCCTTCGTTCCAAGCAAAACAGATAAAAATAAAAATGAAACCATCACCTTCTAATTTTGTAACAATGGCATGGTGGTACCCGTGGTTAAGTAGAATGGTAAGGCTGCAGATGGGAGACTAGAATGCTTTTTTCATCAAAGACACTAGTCAAGTGATTGAGAAGGGAGTGAGATAAAGGAAACTTCTGGAAACAGAAGCTAAGCATCAGTAAACCAGCTTGAATGCCTACATAAGGTCAGGATCTTGAAGTGCATGGTTAACGCCCTGTGAAATGTCATATATGATAATTTAAGTCAGACAAATACAGCATGTGAGCAAGGGGTCTTAATTAAAACTTCATCAAAAGAAAGCATTTCAGTCCATAGCATCAATTTACAGCTTGGCATCTAGGAATAATCCAATGGCCAAATGCCAAAATAATGCCACTGGTTAATAAGTTAGCAACCTATTAGGTTCATCCCACAGCAATCACTTTTCTCACATGTAATGTTGAAAACAATGAAGCCTTTCCCCTACTTCTCATCTCCCCTTCCCAATCTGCTATTTAACAACAGATTAACCAAGAGCCTCATGCTATTGTCCTTGGAAGGTTGTTTTGTGTTAGATTAAAGTCACTATGCAAAAAAAAAAGGAATATTATTGTATTCAAGAGAGAAGTTCTGAGTAGGATCTTCACCACGCAACAATTCAGAGACCCTCTTCACCTGCCTAGAAGCTTGATTCTTCTCATCAGTGACTCTACAGGAAACATTTGAACTTTTCTCCCAGATGTTTGAATGTCCAGGTCTTCTGTAGGTGTATTTTCCTCTTCTTTATGGTTATTCCTCCCTGATCATATCAGCAGTGATCGCCTATATAACTTTTGTCTGCATTGAAGACTACCTGATATGCTTTCCCCACTCCTATTAGCCGTACCTAGTCTCCTCATACAAAGCCAGTGTTTCTACACAACTTCTGTTTCAGCTTGGAATTTTATGTCTGTGACTCTTTTCCGACATTAGACATAATGACTCTGACATTAGAAATGCCGAACTTTTAAAAAAATTTATTTATTTTAATTGGAGGCTAGTTACATTACAATATTGTAGTGGTTTTTGCCATACATTGACATGAGTCAGCCATGGGTGTACATGTGTTCCCCATCCTGAACCCCCCTCCCTCTTCCCTCCCCATCCCATCCCTCAGGGTCATCCCAGTGCACCAGCCCTGAGCACCCTTCCTCGTGCATTAAAACTGGACTGGCCATCCGTTTCACATATGATAATATATATGTTTCAATGCTATTCTCTCAGATCATCCCACCCTCGCCTTCTCCCACAAAGTCCAAAAGACTCTTCTACACATCTGTGTCTCTTTTGCTGTCTCACATATAGGGTTATCAGTACTATCTTTCTTTCTTTTATTTTTTTCATTTTTTTTTAATTGTAACAAATTCAAGAAAGACTTTTTTCTTTAAAATATTGTGTTGGTTCTGCCACACACTGACATGAATCCACCATGGGTGTACATGTGCTCCCCTTCCAGAATCCCCCTCCCACCTCCCTCCTGATTCCATCTCTCTCGGTCATCCTGGTGCACCAGCCCTGAGCACCCTGTATCATGCATCAAACCTGGACTGGCGATTGATTTCACATATGATAATTTACACGCTTCAATGCCATTCTCCCATATCATCCCACCCTCACCCTCTCCCATATCATCCAAAAAACTGTTCTATACATCTGGGTCTCTTTTGCTGTCTTGCATACAGGGTTATCGATGCCATCTTTATAAATCCCATATACATGTGTTAGTATACTGTATTGGTGTTTTTCTTTCTGACTTACTTCAATCTGTATAATGGGCTCTAGTTTCATCCACCTCATTAGAACTGATTCAAATGTGTTCCTTTTAATGGATGAGTAATATTCCATTGTGTATATGTACCACAGCTTTCTTATCCACTCATCTGCTGATGTACATCTAGGTTGCTTCAATGTCCTGGCTATTATAAATGGTGCTGTGATGAACATTGGGGTACATGTGTCTCTTTCAATTCTGGTATCCTCGGTGTGTATGCCCAGCAGTGGGATTGCTGGGTCATATGGCAGTTCTATTTCCAGTTTTTTAAGGAATCTCCACACTGTTTTCCATAGTGGCTGTACTAGTTTGCATTCCCACCAACAGTGTAAAAGGGTTCCCTTTTCTCCACATCCTCTCCAGCATTTATTGCTTGTAGACTTTTGGATGGCAGCCATTCTGACTGGTGTAAAGTGGTACCTCATTGTGGTTTTGACTTGCATTCTTCTGATAATGAGTGATGTTGAGCATCATTTCATGTGTTTGTTAGCCATTTTTATGTCTTCTTTGGAGAAATGTCTGTTTAATTATTTGGCCCATTTTTTTGATTAGGTTGTTTATTTTTCTGGAATTGAGCTACAGGAGTTGCTTGTATATTTTTGAGATTAATTGTTTGTCCATTGCTTCGTTTGCTATAGTTTTCTCCCATTCTGAAGGCTGTCTTTTCACTTTGCTTATAGTTTCCTTCATTGTGCAAATTTAATTAAAATTTAATTTTAATTAGGTCCCATTTGTTTATTTTTGCTTTTATTCCCATTACTCTGGGAGGTGGGTCATAGAAGATCCTGCTTTGGTTTATGTCAGAGAGTGTTTTGCCTATGTTTTCCTCTAGGAGTTTTATAGTTTCTGGTCTTATGATTAGATCTTTGATCCATTTTGAGTTTATTTTTGTGTATGGTGTTAGAAAGTGTTCTAGTTTCATTCTTTTACAAGTGGCTGTCCAGTTTTCCCAGCACCACTTGTTATTGTCTTTTCTCCATTGTATATTCTTGCATCCTTTGTCAAAGATAAGGTGTCCATAGGTGTGTGGATTTATCTCTGGGCTTTTTATTTTGTGCCACTGATCCATATTTCTGTCTTATGCTGGTACATACTGTCTTGATGACACTAGCTTTGCAGTTTAGCCTGAAGTCAGGCAGGTTGATTCCTCCAGTTCCATTCCTCTTAAGATTGCTTTGGCTATTTGAGGTTTTTTGTATTTCCATACAAATTGTTAAATTATTTGTTCTAGTTCTGTGAAAAATACCATTGGTAGCTTGATAGAGATTGCATTGAATCTATAGATTGCTTTGGGTAGTATACTCATTTTCATTATATTGGTTCTTCTAATCCATGAACATGGTAAATTTATCCATCTGTCTGTGTCCTCTTTGATTTCTTTCACCAGTGTATTATAGTTTTCTATATATAGGTCTTTAGTTTCTTTAGGTAGATATATTCTTAAGTATTTTATTCTTTTCATTGCAATGGTGAATGGAGTTGTTTCCTGAATTTCTCTTTCTGTTTTCTCATTGTTGGTGTATAGGAATGCAAGGGATTTCTGTGTGTTGATTTTATATCCTACAACTTTACTGTATTTATTGATTAGCTCTAGTGATTTTCTGGTAGAGTCTTTAGGGTTTTCTATGTAGAGGATCATGCCACCTGTAAACAGTGAGAGATTTACTTCCTCTTTTCCAATTTGGATCCCTTTAATTTCTTTTTCTGCTCTTATTGCTGTGGCCAAAACTTCCAGATGTTGAGTAGCCGTGGTGAGAGTGGGCACCCTAGTTTTGTTCCTGACTTTAGGGGAAATGCTTTCAATTTTTCACCATTGAGGATAATGTTTGCTGTGGGTTTGTCATAAACAGCTTTTATTATGTTGAGCTATATTCCTTCTATTCCTACTTTCTTGAGGGTTTTTACCAACATCCATTTTCATAAATGGATGTTGAATTTTGTCAAAGGCTTTCTCTGCATCTATTGAGATAATCATATGGTTTTTATCTTTCAATTTGTTAATGTGATGTATTACATTGATTGATTTGTGGATATTGAAGAATCCTTGCATTCTTGGGATAAAGCCTACTTGGTCATGATGTATGATCTTTTTAATGTGTCGTTGGATTCTGTTTGCTAGCATTTTGTTAAGGGTTTTTGCATCTATGTTCTTCAGTGATATTGGCCTGTAGTTTTCTTTTTTTGTGGCATCTTTGTGTGGTTTTGGAATTAGGGTGATGGTGGCCTCATAGAATGAGTTTAGAAGTTCACTTTCCTCTGCAATTTTCTGGAAGAGTTTGAGTAGGATAGGTGTTAGCTCTTCTCTAAATTTTTGGTAGAATTCAGCTGTGAAGCCATCTGGTCCTGGGCTTTTGTTTGCTGGAAGATTTCTGATTACAGTTTCGATTTCTGTGCTTGTGATGGGTCTGTTAAGATTTTCTATTTCTTCCTGGTTCAGTTTTGGAAAGTTGTACTTTTCTAAGAACTTGTCCATTTCTTCCAAGTTGTCCATTTTATTGGAATATAGTTGCTGATAGAAGTCTCTTATGATCCTTTGTATTTCTGTGTTGTCTGTTGTGATTTCTCCATTTTCAATTCTAATTTTATTGATTTGATTCTTCTCCCTTTGTTTCTTGATGAGTCTGGCTAATGGCTTGTCAATTTTATTTATCTTCTCAAAGAACCACCTTTTGGCTTTGTTGATTTTTGCTATGATCTCTTCTGTTTCTTTTGCATTTATTTCTGCCCTGACTTTTAAGATTTCTTTGCTTCTACTAACCCTGGGGTTCTGCATTCCTTCCTTTTCTAGTTGCTTTAGGTGTAAAGTTAGGTTATTTGACTTTTTTCTTGTTTCTTGAGGTAAGCCTGTATTGCTATGAACCTTCCCCTTAGCACTGCTTTTACAGTGTGTCATAGGTTTTGGGTTGTTGTGTTTTCATTTTCATTCACTTCTATGTATATTTTGATTCCTTTTTTGATTTCTTCTGTGATTTGTTGGTTATTCAGAAGTGTGTTGTTTAGCCTCCATATGTTGGAATTTTTAATAGTTTTTTCCCCCTGTAATTGACAGCTAATCTTACTGCATAGTGGTCAGAAAAGATGATTGGAATAACTTCAACTTTTCTGAATTTACCAAGGCTAGATTTATGGCCCAGAATGTGATCTATCCTGGAGAAGGTTCTGTGTGCACTTGAGAAAAAGGTGAAATTCATTGTTTTGGGATGAAATGTCCTATAGATATCGATTAGGTCTACTTGGTCCATTGTATCATTTAAAATTTGTGTTTCCTTGTTAATTTTCTGTTTAGTTGATTTATCCATAGCCGTGAATGGGGTATTAAAGTCTCCCACTATTATTGTGTTATTGTTTATTTCCTCTTTCATACTTGTTAGCATTTGCCTTACATATTGCAGTGCTCCTATGTTAGGTGCTATTATTTAGAAGTGTTATATCTTCCTCTTGGATTGATCCTTTGATCATTACATAGTGCCCTTCTTTATCTGTTTTCACAGCCTTTATTTTAAAATCTATTTTATCTGAGATGAGTATTGCTACTCCTGCTTTCTTTTGGTCTCTGTTTGCCTGGAATATCTTTTTCCAGCCCTTCACTTTCAGTCTGTATGTGTCCCTTGTTTCCAGGTGGGTCTCCTGTAGACAGCATATATAGGGATCTTGTTTTTGTATCCATTCTGCCAGTCTTTGTCTTTTGGTTGGGGCATTCAACCCATTTACACTGATGGTAATTACTGATAAGTATGATCCCATTGTCATTTACTTTGTTTTTTTGGTTCAACCCCTTTCTGTGTTTCCTGTCTAGAGAAGATCCTTTTGCATTTGTTGAAGAGCTGGTTTGGTGGTGCTGAAGTCTCTCAGCTTTTGCTTGTCTGTAAAGCTTTTGATTTCTCCTTCATATATTTGAATGAGATCCTTGCTGGGAACAGTAATCTGGGTTGTAGACTTTTCTCTTTCATCATTTTAAGTATGTCCTGCCATTCTCTTCTGGCCTGAAGAGTTTCTATTGAAAGATCAGCTCTTATCCTTATGGGACTCTCCTTGTGTGTTATTTGTTGTTTTTCCCTTGCTGCTTTTAATGTTTGTTCTTTGTGTTTGATCTTTGTTAATTGAAATGTTGGACATTTTTTTGAGTTGTTTTTATTTAATTTAATTAATCTATCAGAGTTTAGTTGCTTTACAATGTTGTATTAATTTCTGCTGCACAGCAAAGTGGGTCAGCTATACATTTACATATATTACATTTTTAGTCATGGTTTCTAAACTATTCTCAAGCTTACATGATCTCTTTCCTTCTGTGATTCTAATACTCTTCTGAAGAGCATCTTGGATTCTAGTCTTTCTTCTGCTCCCATCCATCTCTATGTATTCTCAGTAAAATTTTTCCAAATTAATCTCTTCGTTATTTTACTCTTTGCACACCATAGCAGATACAATACGTGATGCTGTTTGTCATACCAGTCACGGAAAAGGACCACAAGTCCCCAGTCACTAGACTGGAATCCAGCACACGGGAATATGAACTGACACAGTCATCACATCTGGTGAAGGTACATGACAACCACTATGCCTCAGCCGTCTCTCTTTTCCCTTCTGTGGTGATTTGGGAAGCTGTGTCATCAGAGGGCAGCACCATTGGATTAAGGGAATCTGGATACCCAGCTGGCTGCAAAGAAGAAAGACATGACTATGTCACAGCAGGTTTTTCTGAACAAGAAATAAATAGTCTTATACCTAGCCATTGACTTTACAGGATCTGCCTGTTTCAGAACTTGACTTACACACTTAATATTCTCTGAAACCCTTTTAAATTTAATTTCCAGAAAACAATCTGTTACTTAGAAAATTAAGGTTCTTCTTGATCTGCTTCTAACCAAGACAAGCATGGATCAGATGCCAGACCTTGAGTTTAGTATTATACTTTACATGCAACCTCTCATTCACCTGTATAACAACCTAATGAGGGAAACTGAGCTTCTGAGAGGTTAAATAATTTACGTCAACTCACAGAACTAATCCCAAAGCCTACACTCTTTGAACTACATCTAATTTTTATATCTCTTTGCAAGTTTCTCTCCTGGAGATGTTTGAAAACCATGTCACCCAGTACACTTGGGACTGCTTCACCACCATACATGCTGTCTTTAGCTGTGGGTCTAGTTAGGAATAAGGCCTGGGTTTCCTGGGAGTGATTGCCAACACTGAAGAAGTTCTTTCCCATTGTAAGGGCAGCTGTTTTGCCACACTAATTAAAGAACTGTAGAGCACCACGGAAAGGGAGGCAGGAGAATGCACCCATGCTAGTCTGGACAGGAGGTTTTCTGCGACAGTTTCTGGGGCTACAGCAGGTCTGTAAGCAGCAAATTCTACTGCTCTGTGAAAGGCCTTTGAGAGTCAGTGCGCGTGAACGAGCCTTGATAAGTTAGGTAGCCCAATGGCTTCCCACGTGTCTCAGCAGTGAAGAATCCACCTTTAGTGTGGGAGCCGCAGGAGATGTGGGTTCAATCCCTGGGTCAGGAAATCCCCTACTAGGAGGAAATGGCAACCCACTCTACTATTCTTGCCTGGAAAATTCAGTGGACAGAGGAGCCTGGCAGGATACAGTCCATGGGGTCACAGAGAGGCAGACAAGACTGAGCACGCCTGCAAACATGCGATCAAGCTGCATGTTTACTTTCTCCCTAAGTCGGGGAGTGACATCAACTGGCCGCTGCGGCAACAAACATTAGACGGCTTCCATCCTGACTTTAAAACTCATCTCATAGTATTTCTATTAATAGCTGGCAGAGTTTGGCTGAGAGCTGTAAGAATCCCAGGGGGCTGTGCGAGCCATTCTGAAGAACAAGTGTTAGTTCAGAAACAAAGCAGAAGCGAAAGCTCATCAACAGTCCTGGGCAGACTGAGCTTCTAGAGCAGAAATGAGCTTTGTGTTCAAAGACTTATATCAGGCTAAAACATTCTATTTTACTTAAACAGAAAGTCTCTGTTGGGAGCCACACAACTTTGACCAGATGAAGATTTTCTGTGTGTTACTTGGCATAAGGACATGCAAAAGTTTCCTATTACGATATTCTTATAACTTGGAAAAATTAGTAACTCCCACCATGCAACCCTTGAAGGATCATGTGCTAATGAAGAAGATGCTCTAATAATTAGGCCTAGAGCCCACTGAATGTAACACCTTCCAATTAGCACTCCCCAGCGTGAATACTGCCATTATCATTAAACAACAAAGACAAAAATGGGTATCAATCCACATAATAGAAAATAATTGATGAAGTTGGAGGGCGTGATTACTTGTGATTACTTTACAGTCATGCACAGAAAGTAGGAGAGCCACAGCTAGTGGTTAATCTCTGGCTACCTCTTTGAAGATAATGAAATTGGCTTCCTACTGATGATTATTCATTAACAATTAATTCTTTCTCAGTGATCTGCCTCATTTTCAGCTTCTCACTACAAACATGCAATGGAATAATTACAAGTGGAAATGAAAAAGCAATTAGTGGCAGATAATGCCAACATCTGATTAAAAAACAGTAGAACAGATTAGCAGTTCCGTAACTGCAAGTCTGCTGCCTTCGGTGGGGAGGTGTAAGTCACCCAGTTATACTGCACTTCAAGCTGTGCTTTCCCTTTTATTGCTTCCCCTCCATCATGGTCTGCCACATTAAATGCTCCCTTTTATTCTAGGGGGCATTAGCTTGTTGTAAATACTTTCTACAGATTAAGTAGCTTTTGGGATGATTTGTGATCCTACATGCTGAAATTCTAAAGGCACTGTCTCATAATACGATGCTAAAATCCATATCTGTATACCATTCTTTGGGGATCACAAAAAAATACCATATATTTCTTTACTTTTGTTTCAGCTTAACTCTTGTTAAATGTTTCTGGAAAAAAAGAGCATCGCTAAATCAAAAACAAGCACCTTCTTTAAGCACCCATGGATGCCTTGGTCTTACAGGTTGGTTTCTCGTCTTGCAATAATATGGGCCACATACTGATGGTGGATTTTTGCTTATCATTTACTAAGGAGTGAGATAGTTCTGGCTGCTGTATAAATAATCCCACAATAAAAGGCTTATAATTTCACTGTTCTCAGTGATCCAGCTGGTGTGTCAGCACTTCATATGATGTAGCACTACATAGGGAGTGTCAAAACCAACAATTCATAAGGCAAACAAAATGCAATTCTCTTTTAAGTAACTTGACAGATGCTTTAATATGAAGATCTAATAAGATCCTGTCACTGAATTTGACACAATAGGAGTGTAGACCATAGCTGTTTTAGGAAAACAGATTTTGGGGAAAAAAAGCCATGTAGTTTAGCTATAAAATTATTGGTTGTATATTATTCTGATATACATATCAAAATATACAATATATATTTGTATATTGTATATTAGTGGCTATATATTATTTTGATCCATAAAGATCAAAATAATAAAGAAGACGATGTGAAGTGGAAATAAAGCAAAATTTGATGAGCTGATATTTAGTTGATATGCCAAAGTATGCTAACTTAAATATCTGTTAAGATTGGTCATTTCTCATTCAGTATGGCTGCTGCAGATTCTGGATATCATCTTTGCATATAATATAATGCTACTAAGCGTCTTCAATTACATTGAACAGTGTAGAGACATTGATATTAATTAGACACACTATCCTAGCCATCTACCAACTCAAAATTTAGTGTGAAAGAAGTACATGTAAAGAAATAGTGGAGTAAAAGATGATGATTGCTATGTTAGGGGAATTTACAGGGTGTGAAAGGGAGTTTGACAGGGTATAAGGAGGAGCAATAGTGATTGGAAAGACTTCCTAAGCAGATGATATTTGAATTAAATCTTGGAAGGTGTTGTTTTTGCAGGGACCAACAGAGCAAAGAGTATTACAAGTGGGGAACATATGAATCGAGGTACAGAGGTAGGACACAGTCTGGCATGGTAGGAGAATGCTGCTGATTAAGTACACGGCCAGACAGCAGGGTGTAAGGATGAGACCTGCAAAGAGAGAAGCTGGAAAGACAGGTAGCCTGCTCATGGAAGGCATATATGCTGTCAACCTTATGAAGCGAAAAAACCCTTCAGTTCCTCAGGCAGGTATTTATCAAGATAAAATTTTTATGTCGCTATAGAAGTGAAAATTTGAAAGTCACATACATTCATGATGGAAAGTTATTTACAAAGTCTAAGTGTCTTGACTTGAAACATGGCTGTGAATTTCTTAGAGTAACATAAATTAATTCATAAAGATAACAACAATACCTTGGTTCTATCTCTCTAGTATCTTTATCCAGAAAACTTAAATTCTGTCACATCAACAGCAAAATCTCTGAAAAGTAGGGATGGAACTATTATGCTTTTTATAAATTAATCACACACTTTGATTTTGTAGCATGCAAAGTCTAAAAAGGTCTCACTCACTGGCTATGTGATCTTAATGAAAGTTGTTTACCATCTAATGCCTCGGTTTTCTTACAAGTGGGATGTTTCTATTAAGGAGCTTAACTAGAGAACAGGATTAATAAACCACAACCCTCATCTGCTTATGAAGTCTCTTCAAAATTAATGTGTCACAAACCTTCCTTTAGGAATTATGTTTAAATATAGCAAAGACAGAAACAAACAGAATAAAACATCAATGCTGTTAAGAGAATGATGGATTGTGGGTGAAAATAAAGAAATACATTTTCAAAAACCCTACCAAGTACTCACAGACATACCTTGATTTGGAGTGGGGAGAGGTGAGGTGAGGGCAGGACATGGGAGAGATAGGGACCAACAACACTGAAAACCTTGCTCTCTTGTGGCTCAACAGCATCTTAAACACCCCATCAGAGATGGAAGGAGAGAAACACATAACCTTATCAAACTCCAAGTCAGGGGTGTCATGTACTGGGAAGGGTCCAGTCCATACTAGGAAGCTCTTTATGAGTCATAACGTAGCCTCTAATCTGGAGTACTAAAGACTATAAAGAAAGACATTCTCTGAACGAAATGATGACCAAACTGTACTTAAAGACGAGTTTTCTGTCACAATACTAACATCAATCATAGCTGGCTGCTACACACATATACACACACACGCCCCTTCCCACCCTCACACACACACATATACGAGGTCCAATTTTTTTTTTTTTTTTTTTTTTTTTTTTTTTTTTTTTTTTTTTTTTTTACCAATTTTCTTTGCTCAGAGCTTGCACTTCTCATCTTTAATTTACACTGGTCCCTCAAGTGGGTTTAAAGCTCATATCTATGATGATGACTTTCAAATTTGTCTCTGCATTTCTGACCTCTACCCTGAACTTGATTTGTGAATCCCCGTGCCAACTCAAGCAGCTTCATCTGATGTCTAACAAGCATCTCGTAGCATCACATTTTAAACTCAACTCCTGATTCCAGTTCCTCGGCACCTCTGCCCTTCTCCAGGTTTTCTTCATGAGAAAATGACAACAAAACCCTAGAACTTATGCTGGATTCCTCTCTTCCATCAACATGTGCATGCCTGCTTCAGTCACATGCAACCCTTTGTGACCCTATGGACTATAGCCTGCCAGACTCCTCTGCATGTGGGGTTTCCCAGGCAAGGATACTGGAGCCATCGCCGTGCCCTCCTCCAAAAGAGCTTCCTGACCCAGGGATCAAGCCTGCTTTTCTTGGGTCTCCTGCATTGGCAAGTGTGTTCTTTACCACTAGGACTATCTGGGAAGCCAAATCCATCAACATATTGTTTAATTTACCTTAAAAGAGTATCAGAAATCTGACCACATTTGGTCTCTTTCACTGCTACCTCCTCTTATAGGCCTCAGCCTATCATCCAAATCTCTGCAACAGGCTTCTACCTGGTCTTCCTGTTCCACTCTTGCCAACCCCCTCCATTGACAGAAGAATCCTTAAAAATACAAATCTTAATACTTCCCTATTCAAAACTCTCAGATGGCTTTGCATCTCAAAGTAAAACCCAAACACTGTGACCTCTAAGGCTACTGGTGATTGGGCCCCAGACAAAATCTCATTTCTTCCCATTCATTCTTGATTCTCTCCAGGCTTTCTTTGTGACGAGAGCCTAAGTTGGTTCAAGGAGGACAATCAAGAGTTCAGTTGTAGAGATACTGATTTTAATGTACTTGTGACATGTCCTAGAGACATGAAGAAGGCAGTTTCAACATGGATCTGGAGTCCAAGCCGGAAGGTCTGGAACTAGAGATATATATTTACAAGTCATCTGAGTGTAGTGTCATTTGGAACTCTTGGCATGGATGTCCTAGAAAGAGGAGATAAGGAACCTAGAACTGCAGCATATCAAGATCTGATAGAGGAAGATAACTTTATAAAAAAAGACAGTTAAGCAGCCCCCAAGAGGAAAGAGGAAAATTGGAAGAGTGATTTGGTAGAAGCCCAGGAGGAGAGAAATGGGAAAAGTCGGTATCAACAATTATCTTTCAAGAAGTTTGATAGTGAGGGAAGGAAAGGATGCAATTGCAGGGAGAGAGGGGCAGTCATGGAAAAAAGATTCTTTTTATTGGTGAGATATGAACATGCTTAAAAGCAGGTAAGAATTATACATTTGAGGTGAGAGTGATAATAAGTAAAAATATTTTAAAGGGGGAAGGAAATAAAAGCATCACAAGTCTGAGAATTAGCTGTGTTTCTGATATCAATGCCATGATATCAGAAACACAGCTAATTAATTTTTGAAGCCAATAACTTAGAAAAGAAGCATTTACAGAATTTTTCAAGAAGTATTTAACAGTAGATGGTTAAATGCAAATATTATACATTAAAATTATAAGAGAAAAATACATGAAAGAAATCTTTGATAATACAGCTAAAGGAAAATAAAACAAACCCAAAACAATGAGAAGCAAAAAATTAAAAGATGAAACTAAAGTAAAAGATGAAGAAGGAGTGGGAGGGAGAGTTAGCCTAAAAATGACAAGATGAATAGGATAAACATATTGCTGAAATACAGAGATTTCCAACATTTGGTCAAAAAAATGAAAATATATATGCTACACACAAAATATCTATAAGCGATACACATAATGAAACTCAGTGAATAAAAGGAAAATATTGGAAAACATTACTATTTATTTATTTATCCACTTAGCAGTTCAACTTGCTTTAAAGACAACTAAAGCCTAATATGACAGTATAATTGCTGTAATCATAAAATGCTGAATAATTTAGTACCAAAGTATTTATGAAGTAAAACTAAAGAAAAAAAAACAGAAAAGTAATGGGAAACTTTAGCTCACAGGTTTTTTTTTTAAAGAACATCAGCCACTTGTAAAAGAATGAAACTAGAACACTTTCTAACACCATACACAAAAATAAACTCAAGATGGATCAAAGATCTAAACATAAGACCAGAAACTATAAAACCCCTGGAGGAAAACATAGGCAAAACACTCTCCGACATAAACCAAAGCAGGATCCTCTATGACCCACCTCCCAGAATATTGGAAATAAAAGCACAAATAAACAAATGGGACCAAATTAAAATTAAAAGCATCTGCACAACAAAGGAAACTAAAAGCAAGGTGAAAAGGCAGCCTTCAGAATGGGAGAAAATAATAGCAAACGAAGCAACGGACAAACAATGAATCTCAAAAATATACAAGCAACTCATGCAGCTCCATTCCAGAAAAATAAATGACCCAATCAAAAAGTGGGCCAAAGAACTAAACAGACATTTCTCCAAAGAAGACATAAAAATGGCTAACAAACACGTGAAAAGATGCTCAATATCACTCATTATCAGAGAAATGCAAGTCAAAACCACAATGAGGTACCACTTTACACCAGTCAGAATGGCTGCCATCCAAAAGTCTACAAGCAATAAATGCTGGAGAGGATGTGGAGAAAAGGGAACCCCCTTACACTGTTGGTGGGAATGCAAACTAGTACAGGCACTATGGGGAATAGCATGGAGATTCCTTAAAAAACTGGAACTAGAACTGCCATATGACCCAGCAATCCCACTGCTGGGCATACACACTGAGGAAACCAGAATTGAAAGAGACATGTGTACCCCAATGTTCATCGCCGCATTGTTTACAATAGCCATGACATGGAAGCAACCTAGATGTCCATCAACAGATGAATGGATAAGAAAGCGGTGGTACATATACACAATGGAATATTACTCAGCCATTAAAAAGAATTCATTTGAATCAGTTCTACTGAGGTGGATGAAACTGGAGCCTATTATCCAGAGAGAAGTAAGCCAGAAGGAAAAACAAAAATACAGTATACTAATGCATATATATGGAATTTAGAAAGATGGTAATGAGAACCCTGTGTGTGAGACAGCAAAAGAAACGCAGATGTATAGAACAGTCTTTTGGACTCTATGGGAGAGGGCAAGGGTGGGATGATATGGGAGAACGGCATTAAAACATATTAATCATCATATGTGAAATCAATTGCCAGCCCAGGTCTGATGCTCAGGGCTGGTGCACTGGGATGACCCAGACAGAGGGAATTGGGAGGGAAGTGGGAGGGGGGTTCTGGAAGGGGAACACATGTATACCCATGGCAGATTCATGTCAATGTATGGCAAAACCAACACGATAATGTAAAGAAAATTAAAATAAATAAATTAAATTAAAAAAAATAAAGAATATCAGATAAAAATGATTAAGGTTATAGAGGACATGAATGATATCATTCGTAAAGTTTATTTAACAGTTAATCATGAGTTCTATACCTTATAAGGAGGGAGTCTCCATTTTTCAACTGTCTCTGAAAAATTTACCAAAAAATGATTGTATGTAATAACCTCAAAACAACCAATAGAAGTATAACAGACCAATATAAGCCATTTTCATAGATCATCATGCAATAAAATTTCATAGTAACTTTAGGTCAGCACACTTTTAGAAAGAACCATTTGCAGAATGTATTTTAACAGAATATGTCATGATTGTGAAAACTGTGGATTTACTTACTAGTCATTTTCCCTGGAGAAGCGTTTATGGAGATATTTATCAAGAGACTATTTCATAAGTTTCAGAATATTTTCAGCGACTTCTTCAACAAATGTTTACAAGGTCATTCAGTTTAATATAATAATTTAGCTTACTCCAACTAGTAGTTATGTAGAGATGTGACAGTTAGACCAAAAAGAAGGCTGAGTACCAAATAATTGATGCTTTTGAACTGTGGTGCTGGAGAATACTCTTCAGAGTCCTGGGACTGTAAGGAGATCAAAGTAATCAATCCTAAAGGAAATCAACCCTGAATATTCATTGGAAGGACTGATGCTAAAGCTGAAACATCAATATTTTGGCCACCTGATACGAACAGCCAACACATTGGGAAAGACCCTAATTCTGAGAAAGATTGAAGGCAAAGGGAGAAAGGGCAGCAGAAGATGAGATTGTTGGATGGCATCACTGACTCAACAGATATGAATTTGAGCAAATTCTGGGATAATGTGGAAGACAAAGGATCCTGGTGTGCTGCAGTCCATGGGGTCACAAAGAAGTGGACACAACTCAGCAAGTGAACAATGACAACTCCAACCAAAGTAGGTGTCCCACAGATCCAAATCTGCAACTGTCACATTCATTACTGATTTCAGGTGGAATAATAATAAATTTTGTTTACCTTGAAAGAATAAATTTAGTCTATTCAGATGGACCGAACTGGAGCCCATTATCCAGAGTGAAGTAAGCCAGAAGCAAAAACAACAATACAGTATATTAACACATATATATGGAATTTAGAAAGACAGTAACGAGAACCCAACATGCGAGACAGCAAAAGGACCGCAGATGTATAGAATAGACTCGTGGACTCTGTGAATGAGGGAAAGGGTGGGATGATATGGGAGAATGGCATTGAAACATGTTAATTATCATATGTCTAATCAATCGCCAGCCCAGGATTGATTCTCGGGGCTGGTGCATCGAGATTTCCTGGGGGGGAGGGAGGAGGGAGGGGGAGGGAGGGGTTTCTGGAGGGGGAGCATATGTAAACCCATGGTGATATCATGGCATTGTATGACAAAAACAATAAAAGGGAGGAAAAAAAATTTAGTCTATTCAAAGGAGAGAAAATATATCACTGACATGCTGATCTGCAAACTCAATCTAAATTATGCATATGTTCCTACTCACTGTCTAGATCTTATCATGAAAGACATGAAGTTTTCCTCCAAATTATTACAGAAAACAGTAATTGTTTGTAATCATTGATAATACTTTCTCAAAGCATTAGAGCATTCAATTTGTCTGCCCTTAGCGTAACTGACAATCATTATAGCATCATTTGGTTCTTTCTCTTAAATTTTAAAAACATCTCTGGTAGGGAGAGCTTCTGGGATGCACGACATAGCTAGTAGATCTTATTTCCAGCACATAACCTTAAATACATGGAACAAGTTGTTCTCATTAGGTACCACTGCCTTACCACCATCTGTGCATAACCCAGTACATCACTTGCATGCTATTGTTCACCTTGAAGTTATCAATAATTTTAAAATTTCTTTCCCAATTCTAAGAGTTAATAAAGAATGGCCAAACAATATTTTTTCTTGTACTCCTTTATCCAAATCATGTCTCAAAAACACCAAAAGATTAGCTGAGTGGCTAGTATCAGAAAATTCATCTTAGAGATTCCAGGGAGTCTTATGGACTCTTTTGTAATCAACACAACAAATGGAGCTCCGTATTTGGACTACCTCTGTCATTAATTGATAAATTATTACATTTGACAGAGTTGCTCCACTGGATTTTTTTTTCCTTTGCTTTGTCCCAGAGAGCATTATTTGCACCATTTGGCAGCCAAACGGTAATGGGTATCTCCGCAGCGTCTGCCTACAATGTCAGAGACCTGGGTTCAATCCCTGGGTCGGGAAGATCTCTTGGAGAAGGAAATGGCAACCCACTCCAGTATTCTTGCCTGGAAAATCCCACGGACGGTGGAACCCGGTAGGCTACAGTCCACGGGCTCGCAAAGAGTCAGACACGACTGAGCAATTTCACTGTGACTTTCATCAATAACTTTAGTAACTCTAACTTTGAAGTTGAACAAACTGTAAACAAGACTTCTCCAACTTCTGCAGTTTCATGTACCACCTTGCATTGATGTTTCTGTCTATCCAATGCCTTCCTGCTTTGCTTTAAAAAGCTCAACATTGTGTATATGTACCACAGCTTTCTTATCCATTCATCAGTTGATGAGCATCTAGGTTGCTTCCATGTCCTGGCTATTGTAAACAATGCCGCGCTGAACATTGGGGTACACGTGGCTCTTTCAATTCTGGTTTCCTCTGTGTGTATGCCCAGCAGTGGGATTGCTGGGTCATATGGCAGTTCTAGTTCCAGTTTTTTAAGGAATCTCCACACTGTTTTCCATAGTGGCTGTACTAGTTTGCATTCCCACCAACAGTGTAAAAGGGTTCCCTTTTCTCCACATCCTCTCCAGCATTTATTGCTTGTAGGCTTTTGGATGGCAGCCATTCTGAGTGGTGTAAAGTGGTACCTCATTGTGGTTTTGATTTGCATTTCTCTGATAATGAGTGATGTTGAGCATCTTTTCATGTGTTTTTTAGCCATTACATATACACAATGGAATATTACTCAGCCATTAAAAAGAATTCATTTCAATCAGTTCTACTGAGGTGGACAAAACTGGAGCCTATTATACAGAGTGAAGTAAGCCAGAAAGAAAAACAAAAATACAGTATACTAACACATATATATGAAATTTAGAAAGATGGTAACAAGAACCCTGTATGCAAGGCAGCAAAAGAAACGCAGATGTATAGAACACTCTTTTGGACTCTATGGGAGAGGGCAAGGGTGGGATCATATGCAAGAACAGCATTGAAACATGTTAATCATCATATGTGAAATCAATCGCCAGCCCAGGTTTGATGCTCAGGGCTGGTGCACCGAGATGACCCAGAGAGAGGGAATCAGGAGGGAGGTGGGAGGGGGATTCTGGAAGGGGAACACATGTATACCCATGGCAGATTCATGTCAGTGTATGGCAAAACCAACACGATAATGTAAAGAAAATTAAAAAAAAAATTCAACATTTCCCATAGTAGTCCTTGTACATTTCAAAACTGATGTTTCAGATAGAATGCTTCCTTGCCACAACTGTGAATGTCCCCAAACATGCTTATTCTAATGGAAGAAATTATGTTCATTTTCAATCTACTAAAATCCAAATAAAAATAATTTTCACTATATGTGCATATTTTTTGTTTACAGCTGGTGTTTTTACAACAGTAACAGGTGGTATCAGATGGTTCATCAATCTGACCTTCCTACTATTCTGAAAGCATATGACTGATTTCATTACAAACACCACTGCACCCATATTTCCATCAGCATCTTCAGGTATAATGCTTTAAAAGACTTATATATACAGCCCAGAACTCTGTGTGATAGGTTCAAGAAAAAAAGGAAATCAAAGAATGCACAATCCCAAATACAGTTAATATTTACTATTTAAAATGATAGATAGGTTGGTGCCATCAATGAAAGAATGCCATAAAGCAACAAACATTCAGTATATGAGAATCCATTTTAGTGATCAAACGAGCTGTTTCATACTAACATGCTAGTAGTTTCACTTCACAGGGTCTTAATAGGTATGCCTGAACACTATCCCAAGATACATGCGGGCTAGGTACAATAGATCGTCCCTTGTGCTAACTACTTTAGCCACATTCCATGCGAAAATAGTTTGAGAACACTGATTTAAGTCAAAGTCTTAAAATACATATTTAAGTAGCTATATAAATTACATTAAACCTTGTAACATATTTATTATACATTTTTTATACATTTAGAAATATTGCATCTTTATAGTATAATGTAATGTATGATTTTCTGTGATTAACTTCCAGTTTCATACTGGTAAACTTTAGGCCTTGGGGAAAGTTTATATAACTTCTCTAGTCTTCAGATCTTTGACCCATAAAAGGAAAAATAAGAGTATACTTCTATCATTGAGTTATTGTGAAGATTAAATGAAATTATTCATATGGAGTGTCTAGAAGAGAGTAAATTTTTAATAAATCTTGACTACTATGATGATATAAACACTAAATTCATACAGACATTTTTGTTGTTAACTTAGAATATTAGGATTTGCATTTGTATCTCAGCCCATTAACTCTATGCCCTAGGTGATTAAGCAGCAATCACTTCAGAAAACAAAAAACAAGTTAGCCCTGCTGTACTAATGTGATTTTTTAGCTGAAGAAATTAATGACTAAAGCTGGACTTTCTACTATTATGAAGGGTAGTGCACAGTTCTACTTGCACAAATAGTTATATAACTTGCTATGGTCATGTAACCAATAATATTGATAGTGAATATATTAAATTGAATATTGGCTATATCAGTTCAGTTCAGTTGCTCAATCATGTATGCTTCTTTGCGATCCCATGGACTGACTGCAGCACACCAGGCATCCCTGTCCATCACCAACTCCCAGATCTTACTCAAACTCATCTCCATTGAGTCAGTGATGCCATCCAACCATCTCATCCTCTGTCGTCCCCTTCTCCTCCTGCCTTCAACCTTTCCCAACATCAGGGCCTTTTCTAAGGAGTCAGCTCTTCGCATCAGGTGGCCAAAGTATTGGAATTTCAGCATCAGTCCTTCCAATGAATATTCAGGACTGATTTCCTTTAGGATAGACTCGTTGGATCTTCTTGCAATCCAAAGGACTCTCAAGAGTCTTCTCCAACACCACAGTTCAAAAGCATCAATTCTTCGGTGCTCAGCTTTCTTCACCATATAACTCTCACATCCATCTATGACCACTGGAAAAACCAAGCCGTGACTAGACAGACATTTGTTGACAAAGTAATGTCTCTGCTTTTAAATATGCTATATAGGTTGGTCATAACTTTCCTTCCAAAGAGTAAGCGTCTTTTAATTTCATAGCTGCAATCACCATCTGCAGTGATTTTGGAGCCCCCCAAAATAAAGTCTGACACTGTTTCCACTATTTCCCCATCTATTTCCCATGGAATGATGGGACCAGATGCCATGATCTTAGTTTTCTGAATGTTGAGCTTTAAGCCAACTTTTTCACTCTCCTCTTTCACTCTCATAAAGAGACTCTTTAGTTCCTCTTCACTTCCTGCCATAAAGGTGGTGTCATCTGCATATCTGAGGTTATTGATATTTCTCCCAGCAATCATGATCCCAGCTTGTGCTTCTTCCAGCCCAGGGTTTCTTATGATGTACTCTGCTTATAAGTTAAATAAGCAGGGTGACAATATACAGCCTTGATGTATTCCTTTTCCTACTTGGAACCAGTCAGTTGTTCCATGTCCAGTTTTAACTGTTGCTTCCTGACCTGCATACAGGTTTCTCAAGAGACAGGTCAGATGGTCTGGTATTCCCATCTCTTTTAGAATTTTCCGCAATTTATTTTGATCCACACAATCAAAGGCTTTGGCATAGTCAATAAAGCAGAAGTAGACGTTTTTCTGGAACTCTCTTGCTTTTTTGATGATCCAGCAGATGTTGGCAATTTGACCTCTGGCTTTTCTAAAACCAGCTTGAATATCTGGAAGTTCGCGGTTCATATATTGCTGAAGCCTGGCTTGGAGAATTTTGAGCATCACTTTGCTAGCGTGTGAAATAAGTGCAATTGTGCATTAGTTTGAACATTCTTTGGCATTGCCTTTCTTTGGGATAGGAATGAAAACTGACCTTTTCCAGTCCTGTGGCCATTGCTGAGTTTTCCAAATTTGCTGGCATGTTGAGTGCAGCACTTTCACAGCATCATCTTTCAGGATTTGAAATAGCTCAACTGGAATTCCATCACATCCACTAGCTTTGTTTGTGGTGATGCTTTCTAAGGCCCACTTGACTTCACATTCCAGGATGTCTGGCTCTAGGTGAGTCATCACACCATCATGATTATCTGAGTCGTGAACATCTTTTTTGTACAGTTCTTCTGTGTATTCTTGCCACCTCTTCTTAATATCTTCTGCTTCTGTTATGTCCATACCATTTCTGTTCTTTATTGAGCCCATCTTTGCATGAAATGGTCCCTTGGTATCTCTGATTTTCTTGAAGAGATCTCTAGTCTTTCCCATTCTGTTGTTTTCCTCTATTTGTTTGCATTGATCACTAAGGAAGGCTTTCTTATCTGTCCTTGCTATTCTTTGGAAGTCTGCATTCAAATGGGAGTATCTTTTCTTTTCTCCTTTGCTTTTCGCTTCTCTTCTTTTCACAGCTATTTGTAAGGCCTCCTCAGACAGCCATTTTGCTTTCTTGCATTTCTTTTCCATGGGGATGGTCTTAATCCCTGTCTCCTGTACAATGTCATGAATCTCCATCCATAGTTCATCAGGCACTCTGTGTATCAGATCTAGTCCCTTAAATGTATTTCTCACTTCCACTGTATAATCATAAAGGATTTGATTTAGGTCAGTACCTTTCGTATTTTAATAAGGAGGGATCTGAGGTACAGAGAAATTATGTAATCATATAGTAACTATTACATATGTTACATATGTAATCACAGCTAGTAATTATTAGGTTGATGAAGAAGTAACTGCGGTTTCAGATCATAAATTTTAAATCATTATAACTATGCTCAAAGATATCTTTATTAATTAAAATAGGAACCATTGCAATCAATGCATTTTTGCCAATGAGAAATGTTTATTCCTGTAGCATAAAAATACATGCTTTGGGATTCCATGAACTCTTGGAAAGCATTTTCTGTCTTCTGTTGTTTGCGTAAGCGTTTTCCATGCAAAAAGTTGTCGAGATGCTTGAAGTAATGGTAGTCATTTGGAGAGAGGTCAGGTAAATATGGTGGATGAGGCAAAACTTCTCATCCCAATTTTGTCGACTACTGAAGGGTTGGCTGTGCGATGTGTGCTTAGGTGTTGTCATGATGAAGAATTGGGCCCTTTCTGTTGCTCAAGGCTGGCTGCACACGTTGAAGTTTTCTGTGCATGTCATCAATTTGCTGAGGATACTTCTCAGATGTATGGTTTTGCTGGGATTCAGAAAGCTCTAGTAGATAAGATGGGCAGCAGACCACCAAACAGTGACGATTACCTTTTATGGAGCAAGGTTGGCTTCGGAAAGTGCTTTGGAGTTTCTCCTCGGTCCAGCCACTGAGCTGGTCATTGTCAGTTGTATAAAATCCACTTTTCATTGCATATCACAATCTGATGGAGAAATGTTGTTGTGTACAATAAGAGAAGAAGCATATCAGAATGACTAGCTTCTTGATTTTCAGTCAGTTTATGAGGTACCCACTTATCAAGATTTTTCGCCTTTCCAATTTGCTTCAAATGCCAAAGGACCATAGAATGTTCGACTTGATTTCTTTTATAACTTCTCACACAGTTGTAAGAAGATTAGTTTTGATGATTGCTCTCAATTGGTTGTCAACTTCTGATGGCTGGCCACTGAGCTCCTCATTTTCAAGGCTCTTGTCTCCTTTGCAAAACTTCTTGAACCACCACTGCACTGTATGTTAGTTAGTAATTCCTGGGTCAAATGCGTTGTTGATGTTGTGAGTTGTCTGCTGCTTTACAACTCATTTTGAACTCGAAAAAAAATATTGTATGAATATACTTTTTGTCTACCATCATTTCTATAGTCTAAAATAAATATAAAATAAGCATCAAGTAATAAGTTATTAACAAAAAACATAAAGTGAGAAGTGCACATTAAAATGATATATAGCATAATCACATTTAAGAATGTATTCTAATATCAAACAGCATAGTTCAACAATGCAAAACGCAATTACTTTTGCACCAATCTAATAGAACAACCGTGATTCAAAGAGAGTTCATTTAGTATTCTGGCAAATGAGTTTATGACTTTTGTATTTTGTTGCCATTTAACAGGATGCTGCATAACACAATTCTATTATGCAGAATTTATCTGCATAACAATATTTCCTAGCGATAATCTAGTAGAATCATATTTCCAGAATATTGGGGGCTGTTGAAAACTTAAATATCCCACAATTGATAGAAATTAATTTTAGATTGTTTTAAAGTTGATACATGTATGAATTTTTCTTTTCTTGTAGTTTTATTCACTTTTAAGCACATCTTTAAAATATATTAATGACAGAGTAGAGAGAGGCCTGAAAAATTCTCAGAATCATTAGGATTATTTTGCTAAGGGTTTTGTACTTCTGGTAGGAGTTCTCTCTACAACATTTAACAAGGTTTCAGAAATGGTGAAGGTGAAAAATTCAGTAACTAAATTACAACTTTACTCCATTCTTGAAAAGTTTTATCATAATGGGGTTGTATTGTACCTTGAAATACTCCATCATATATTTTTCATTTTTCTTTTATTTAAAAATGCATGTGATAGTTATTCTTACTGGACATTGGGGAGCTGCACTGAACAAAGTAGATAGGTAGGTGCCTGGCATCAAGGAACTTATATTCTAGCTTGTCAATATGGTCAATTCGAAAAAGAATTTCAGTAATTTGGGAAAAAATAATCATACTGATAACTTCTCCAGTGGCTCAGCTGGTGAAGAACCCGCCTGCAAGAGACAGTTTCCATCCCTGGGTCGGGAAGATCCCCTGGAGTAGGAAATGGCAACCCACTCCAGTAGTCTTTCCTAGACAATCCCATGGACAGAGGAGTCTGGCAGGCTACAGACCATGGGGTTACAAAGAGTTAGGCACAACTGAGTGCGCATGCACACACACGTACACACACACACAATCATACTGAAGGTCACTTTCAAACAGCTTGAATACTAATAAAACCTTGAGTCTTAATTCTAGTATAAAAGTTCAGGTTCTGGTATATTACAAACAGAAAACAACTATGTAGCTAATACCAAAGAGGCCAGGAAAAAAATCCAAGATCTTATAAGTAATTCCTCTCTCCCTGAAAATAGATTTTTTAAAAAGCTACAATTTAATTTTCCTTCAGTTTCTTTTTTCAATCAGCAGGTTTTATCACCACAACCCAATAAGCAATGGGAGTCAAAATATGGAGCAGAACACTGTGGCAGAAAAGGCAATCAACTCTGAAAAGGATATAAAAACTGAGAGGCTGAATATTGGTTCCATTGATGCATGATAAAGAATCATCTTTTAGTAGCACTTATAAAATTTGGGTTTATCCAGAAGGGTACAAAAAATTCTATTTAGTACATTTACCACAGACTGTTTATATGTGGTATAAAACCAAGAATGTTAGGGGACAGAAAACTCTGTTCTGTGATTGGTAAAGACATAATCTTTGACCCAGTACTGTTGGCCACATCTAGTTTTCGTGGTCACAATACAAACAGATTTGCAACTTTTATTTGCTTTGTTTAAAGTGCTTTGCCCTCCTACACCGATGGTGGGAATGTAAATTTGTATAACCACTTTGGACAACAGTATGGAAGTTCCTTCAAATACTAAAAATAGAGCTGTCATATGATCCTGCAATCCCATTCCTGGGCATATAGTGAAAGAAAGTAAAAGTGTTAGTTGCTCAGTTGTGTCTGACTCTTTGCAACCCCATGGACTGTAGCCTACCAGCTCTGTCCATAGAATTCTTCAGGCAAGAATACTGAAATGGGTAGCCATTCCCTTCTCCAGGTGATCTTCCCCACCAGGGATTGAATCCATGTCTCACGCACTGAAAGCAAATTCTTTACTGTCTGAGCCACCAGGGAAGCCCTCCTGGGCATATACCTGGAGAGAAACATAGTCTGACAGGACACATATATGCCAGCGTTCACTGCAGCACTATTTAGAATAGCAAGGAAAGGAAATTTAGTTGCATAGCCGTGTCTGACTCTTTATGATCCCATGGACTGCAGCCCGCCAGGTCTTCTGTCCACGGAATTCTCCAGGCAAGAGTACTGGGGTGGGTTGCGATTCCCTTCTCCAGGGGATCCTCCCAACCCAGGAAACGAACCAAGGTCTCCTGCATTGCAGGCTGATTCTTTACCAACTGAGCTACTGGGGAAGCGCCATAGAGATGGAAACAACCTCAATGTCTATTGACAAAGAAATGGATAAACAGGTGTGGTACATATGTACAATAGAATATTACTGATCCATTAAAAAGAATTAAATAATGTCATTTGCAGCAGCACAGATAGACCTAGATATTGTCATACTGAGTGAAGTAAGTCAGACAGAGAGAGACAAATATTATAGGATAGCACTTATACATGTAATCTAAAAAAATGATATTAATGAACTTACAAGACAAACAGACTCACAGACTCACAGACTTATGATTACCAGAGGGAAAGGGTGGGGGAAGGGACAGTTAAGGAGTTTGTTCTGATATGTACACACTACTATATTTAAAATGGATAACAACAAGGATCTACTGTGTAGCACAGAGAACTCTGCTCAATATTGGGTTACAACCTAAATGGGAAAAGAATTTAAAAAGGGATAAATGCATGTGTATGTATAACTGAATCCCTTTGCTGTATTTCAGTATTTTTCAGCATTTTCAACTATATTTCAGTATAAAATAAAAGTTAAACCATACACATAAAAAAAAAAATGAAGGGCTTTAAAAACATTTAGTTTTCCTTAGGAAAGTTTGTAGAACAAACAGCAATATGGACCAGGCCTCTTTGTTTTACCAATGATTAAAGAAATTTAACTAACCAAGACTCAAGAACATTTCTGAATATTTCTTTACTTGAAAATCACCAATACTTTATTTGACATTGTTCAAAAAAATAAAAATCCCTATCTAGTTAAGAAAATGCAAACCTTAACTCTTAAAACACTACTTGAAAAATATTAAGTTCCTTGTATACTCCATAGGCACAGAGGGTTAAAGCAGTAGTTCCTTACCTTGGCTTCATATGAGAATGCAAATCTTAAAAAAACAAAAGGTAGGATGCTGGCACCTCAGCCCAGAACAGCTAATCCTGAACCCCTAAAAGGGGGGAGCCCAGGTGCATTTTAAAGTTTCTCAGGTGACTCTAATGTACAAGTGTTGATAACCATTGTGCTAGAGAGGTAATGCTGGAGGGGAAGTAAGAGAAGTACAATAAAGTTTGAATGTATTTGACTACTTGTAAATACTAGAAATATAATTAGAATAGCAAAATTATCTAATAGTTACATTATAAAAAGTTTTAAAAAGGTAAATTTTATTTTAAGAATATATTTTACTTAACCTAGTTTAAAACATTACTTCATATCATAATCAGTACAGTTATTAATAAGATATTTTATATTCCTTTTTGGTACTAAATCTTCAAAATCTGATGACTATTTCATATTTACAGCATATTTCAATTTGGAATAGCCATGTGTCAAATATTCGAGAGTTACATGCCACTAGAGCTTCATATTACATACTGCAACACATATACTGCGATGTATGATGTATTAAAACATTTACCTTCATTGAAAAATATAATAAACTATTATGTGCATTAACAAACAATATATTATTATAAAAAAGCATTTGTAAAGAATCATATTCTTTAGATAAATTAGGGCTGTAGAGTCTCTCCTTTCCCTTCTTTCCTTCTTTTCTAAATACGTATTTCTCTTACAAATGGGTGCACACTCTATATACTTTTATAATTGTTTATATAGGATAACAGTATAAGATTGGGGGTTTGTGTAGTAGTCACACTACATTCTATCTTGGTCATTAAAGGAAACTTTTCCACATTCTAGTTTAAAAAAAAAATCTGTAAATAACAGTATAAACATCATAGGGATATTAAAAGGATTAAATGAATTCATACAAATCAGCTGTTCAACAAATGATAAGCATTATAATGACTTTAATAACTTCTTCATTTTATAATGGCACCCCACTCCAGTATTGTTGCCTGGAAAGTCTCATGGACGGAGGAGCCTGGTGGGCTGCAGTCCACGGGGTCGCAAAGAGTTGGACACGACTGAGCGACTTCACTGTCACTTCTCACTTTCACGCACTGGAGAAGGAAATGGCAGCCCACTCCAGTGTTCTTGCCTGGAGACTCCCAGGGATGGGGGAGCCTGGTGGGCTGCCGCCTATGGGGTCGCACAGAGTTGGACACGATTGAAGTGACTTAGCAGCAGTAGCATTTTATTTCATGTATTATTTTAATAGTTCTTTGTCATCCCACACAATGAATGTAGCAAAACCTTTTTGCCAGTTTTCTATTAAAGATGTGGGTTGTTTCTAATCATCATTATTGTCAAAATGCCCCAGTGCATATTATGGTAGAAGTGGTAGTCACTCAGTTGTGTCCGACTTTCGCGAACCCATGGACTGTAGCCCTCTGGGCTCCTCCGTCCATAGGATGCTCCAGGTAAGAATCTTGGAGTGGGTTGTCATTCCCTTCTCTAGGGGATCTTCCCCACCCAGAGACTGAACCCGGGTCTCCTGCACCGCAGGCAGATTCTTCATCATTCAATGAGCCTGCACGGCGGGTTCATTCTTTGAGCCACCAGCAAAGCCGCGTCATGGTACATGCAGCATCTTGCACGTGAATCTGTATGTACAGAGGATAAATATCTAACGGAACTTACAGATCAAACAGTATACACTTTTAAAATTGTAATGTGTGTTGCCGAATTGCTCCTCACAGAGACTCTACCAATTTACTAACTAATAATAATGTACAACAATGTCCATTTTTCCTTTTATAGGATGTTAAGAATTTAAGGTATTTTTTAAATGACACCTCAAATGCAACCTAAGATATATAGTTTGTGCTTTCTTTAAATATGATTTAAATAAAGCATATTTAACTGATTTGAATGAAAAATGTTTATTTCAGAAATTTTAAATGTATATCTTAGAACTCTTAGAGAATTCAGAAGAGATGTAATATAGGATAAAAATAAGAAAAGATATCATCACTTAATTTCGCTCATATTTTTCCTATCTGATTGGAGAGTACTAATATTTCAGTGTCTCACAATAATTAACAAGTTAATTTCACTAATTTATCACTTTTAAAAGTTTAATTATTTCTATAGATCATTTTGGATCACTTTACATTCAATTAGGAAATAAAAGTAGTGAACTGTGTTCTTATAATTTAATTTATACAACATTATGGCTTCATAACTAACTCATATTGTTAAAATAACATCTCAAGATTGGACCTTGTGATTGTTGATCTGTAAATTCCTACAGACTATGATTATAAAGTACCAATGATGAAGATCCTGGGAAGTCCTTCTGTCCTTGTTCTGGTTTGGCCCATCACCCCTGAGTCAGGGCATGAGCTGTGTCAAAGCAGAGTGCTGTCCAGGGCTCCCGTCTCATTAGCAAGAAATTTTCTGGTGAGGCTATAGCGAGCAGTCACAAGTTAGGCAAATTGAATAAATCTGACAATATCATACTTAGGAAAGCAAATTGCAAAAAAATATATGTATATATACATATATATATATATATATATGCTTTAGATAGACTGAGGATAAATACTTTTTTTAAAAATTTCCCTGCTTGTGATCACTGAAGCTTTTTGAAAGCTGGCTTTCTCCCCTGGTTTTGTTGCTCTCGGTAAAGAAAGGCTCTTGTTGAAACAGAGTGAGAGGTTAAGTGCCCAGAAAAAATGCACCAAACATGATATTGCAAAGGGAGAATCTGTAACAACATGGGTGAACTTTGAGGGTATTATGCTAAATGAAATAAGTCAGACAAAGACAAATACTGTATGATCTCACCTATACGTGGAATTAAAAAAGCAGTAACAAAAACAAATCCTCATAGGAGTAGAGTTCAGCCCTGTGGTTTCTAGAGGCAGAGAGTGGGGAAAGGGGGAATTGGAGAAAGGTGGTCAAATGGTACAAACTCCCAGCTACAAGACAAAGAAGGACTGTGGATGTAATGTACAACAGGATGATTGTAGTTAACACTGCTGTAAGTTATTAAGAGACTAAATAAATCCTAAGAGCTCTCGTCACAAGAATATCTTTTGAGTTCTTTTTATCTTATCTAAATGGGAAGATGGATGTTAACTGAACCTATTGTGGTAATTATTTTACAATATATGTAAATCAAATTGCCATGCTGTATGCCTTAAACTATACTGTAATTATTTCAATTATTTCTCAAAAAAAACTGGGGAGAGGGGGAAATGAACTATAAAATAGCTTCACTTTAGCAAACAATTGTTCAGAAGAGATTTCATTCTGTAAGTTTTTTAAATATTGTCTTTAAATAAAGAGGCAAAGATTCAACAATGTAACTAAAAGCCTTCTTTCAGAATCCTCTTTATTATGATTACTATTAGCCTTATCATCTTATGAGCCCTTCCTGAATAAGATAGATAAATAAGGATAGGTGGATACATATTTTTAAAATACATATAAATATGGAAATATAAATATGTGTGAATGAGAGGGGAGAGAGTGTGTAATAACAGACAAGGAGTTCCCGGTTGGTCTGGTAGCTAAGACTCCATGCTCCCAATGCAGGGGCCCAGGTTTGATCTCTAGTCAGGGAATTAGATCATCCCACATGCCACAGCTAAAAAAAAAGATTCTGCATGCCACAACTGAGACAGGCACAACCAAATAAGCAAGTTTATAAATAAATAAATAAAAATAAGTAAAAGAGAAGCTGTGGCAATAAGATACAAAGAGAAAGACTGGGAAATCTTCCGTGTGTTCATCTAAGAGTGATACCACTGAACAATATTCTATTTTCTGGGGAACATGTTAATAGACAAACAAAGAAAGGGATATACATGACAGAGAATATGTACCATGACAAACTCCATTCAAAAGAAATCACATCTATTAGACTGTGCTCAGTTGTTCAGTCGTATCTGACTCTTTATGACCTCAAGGACTGTAGCCCACCAGACTCCTTTCTTCATGGCGGAGCACTAGTGTGGGTTGCCACACCCATATCCAGGGATCTTCCCAACCCAGGTCTCCCACATTGCAGGCAGATTCTCTACTGTCTGAGCCACCAGGGAAGACATAGAACATTAGAGTGTGTTCTAGACACAGGGAAGGCATAGAACACTAGAGTGTTCTCTAGAGTTAGAGAATTCTAATTCTCTAATATTCATTAGAGAATATGAGTATCCATATTCTCTAAGCCTGTATTCATTTCTATAAGAATAGGAAAACATACTCTTGCTATATTCTAAAATTGGATAAAATATTAGTTATGTATTATTTTCTTCATCATATATGTCATTATTGTTCAGTTGCTTAGTCATATCCGACTCTTTGCGACCCCATGAATTGCAGCACGCCAGGATTCCCTGTCCTTCACTATCTCCCAGAGTTTGCTCAAACTCATGTGCATTGAGTTGATAATGCATCAAATCATTTCATCCTGTGTCACTCTCTTTTCCTCCTTCCCTCAATCTTTCCCAGCATAGGGTCTTTTCTAAGAAGTCATCTCTTTGCATTAGGTGGCCAAAGTATTGGAGCTTCAGCAGAAGCCCTTTCAATGAGTATTCAGGGTTGATTTCCTTTAAGATTGACTGATTTGATCTCCTTGCAGTCCAAGGGACTCTCAAGAGTCTTTTCCAGCACCACACTTCAAAAGCATCGATTCTTCGGTGCTCAGCTTTCCTTATGGTCCAACTCTCACATCCATACATGACTACTGGAAAAACCACAACTTTGACTAGACAGATTTTTGCTGGCAAAGTGATGTCTTTGCTTTTGAATGCAGTCTAGGATTATCATAGCTTTTTTCCCAAAGAACAAGTGTCTTTTAATTTCATGATTGCAGTCACTGTCCACAGTGATTTTGGAGCCTAAGAAAATAAAGTCTGTCACTGTTTTCATTTTTTTCCCCATCTATTTGCCACGAACTGATAAGACTGGATGCCATGATCTTAGTTTTTTGATTGCTGAGTTTTAAGCCAGCTTTTTTTTTTACTCTCCTCTTTCACCTTCATCAAGAGGCTTTTTAGTTCCTCTTCACTTTCTGTCATTAGGGTGGTATCAACTGCATATATGAGATTACTGATATTTCTCCCAGCAATCTTGATTATAGCCTGTGATTTATTCAGCCTGTCATTTCACACAATGTTCTCTGCATATAAGTTAAACAAGCAGGGTGACAATATGCAGCGTTGACATACTCCTTTCCCAATTTATGAGCCAGTCCATTGTTCCATTTGTGGTTCTACCTATGCTTCTTGTCCTGCATACAGGTTTCTCAGGACACAGGTAAGGTGGTCTGGTATTCCCATCTCTTTAGGAACTGTCCACAGTTTGTTGTGATCCCCACAGTCAAAGGCTTTTTCAATGGAGCAGAAGTAGATGTTTTTTCCTGGAATTCTTTTTGCTTTTTCTATCATCCAATAGATGTTGGTAATCTGCTCTCTTGTTTCCCCTGCCTTTTCTAAATCCAGCTTGTATATCTGGAAGTTCTCAGTTCAGGTACTGTTGAAGCCCAGCTTGAAGGATTTTGAGCATTACCTTGCTAACATGTGAAATGAATACAATTGTGAAGTAGTTTGAATATTCTTTGGCATTGCCCTTATTTGGGATTGGAATAAAATTGTAGTTAAGGTAAAAATTTTATATGAGAAAATTAACACAAAAGAAGTTTTTTATGTGTTTACCTATGTGAAACTAAATCCCTAAATTAGGAAACATGGAAATGTGTTTTATAGCTGCTGTAAATCAAAGGCATAGTCAATGCTGAAAAATACAAATTCTCATTGATATTATATGACACACTGTGCTGTCAAATACCAGTTCTCATAACTGGCATCGCTAAAGCGTTCTTTGTTTCTCATGTGTAATTTCACTGGTCCTTTATCACAATTAGACATTTCACTGCTCTGTCTTATAGTCACCAAAAGATAAGACAGTGAAGCTAGAGTTTTTTATTTTTTTAAGTGAAAATTGCTTCTGTGTGATAAAATTCAGGAGACACCAAGGCACATTAGAAGAGAGAAAAATGCAGAAGAATCTGACCACTGATAGCAAAGATCTTGCCCTTCAGCTAGATAAAATAATGTTGAGGCAGTTATTTTATATTTTTGTTTGTTTTGTTTACACTTATATATTTATTTAATTAGAGGATAATTACTTTACAATATTGTGATGGGTTCTGCCACACATCAAGAAGAATCAGCATTTGGCATACATGTTTCCTTTTGTATTTAATGTGACTGTAATCAAAGGTTCAAATAGAGAAAATTAATGGAGGAGGGCATGGCAACACACTCCAGTATTCTTGCCTGGAGAATCCCATGGACAGAAGAGCCTGGTGGGCTACAGTCCATAGGGTCAAAAAGAGTCAGATGTGGCTGAAGTGACTTAGCACAGCACAACTGCTCAGGTAATACTTTTAATAAAGTAAAAAAAAAAAACATCAAAAATCAGTGTGAGAAAGAACTTAAAACATGCAGGCACATGTTTGCATCTCTGAATTTTCAGCAGGGAGTACTGACTGCAAAGGTGGTGGCACAGAGCACGGAGCAGGTGTGATGCTGAGGACATCTGCCATCTCCTCTTTTAGAGCCTGCAGCTGGTATCACTTTTGCTTTTCCATAACCCATACTCAATTGCCAGATTTATAAAGAGAAGGTATTTGATTGGGCATTTCCTATAATCTTCTCCAGCTCTCACCCTCTTAACAGTACACAACATTTTGGAGGTCGAGTCAAGTGTGGGAGGAGAGTTGAGTAGAGGAAAATACACTTCTGTTGAACATTTACTTAGATTAGTTCATTCCATACCCCAAACCACATTTGCACAATACAATCCTTCTTCTCTTTTTGCCAGATAAAGAATTGGTACTGAGAAGCTGAATAGATGTCATCACACAGCTATAGGGAACAGGAAAGCTGACAGTCAAATGAGTGATCTGTGACCTTAAGCCCTAGCTCTTTCCACTCCAGCATGCTATTTAACACTTTATTTTACTTTGCCCCAAATTGTCTGTGAAGATCTGATTTGAACAATCTTTGTTAACAGAAACTCATTTTCAAAATTCTAATGTTCTCCTTCTGTTGCTGTTGAGCCCTCCATCTGATGTTTTGCTCTTCTGAGACCGGTGTTTATGTAAACCGTTGACTGCATATGTTTCCTCAAAGACAAATTTCTCTATGAGCAGAGCTGAAAATGATACTTTAAGGAAGCTGTAGTTTCCTTAAAGCAGGTGAATAAATATACTTACATCTGCTTTTGTTTTTCATTCACTATCACATAAAAACAAGACTCTGAGTTTCCTGCAAATTAAAGTAAATCTTTCAAGACTATATGTTTAAGGATAAGCTAGTTTCTGTTCAGCACAGAGAAAAAACACTCAAGAAGCACCTATTACAGCTGAAGTTCTCCTCCCTGACTGTGTACTATGATGGAGCTGAACATCAGAGTGCACCCAGATCTCTTGTCAAGTATTTGTCATGGAATTAATATGGTTTGGAAAAATAAAAACCAGCAAGCCCTCAGGTACCATGTTAGACACTAGTGTGAACAAAACACATGAATCTGTCCTCAAAGAGCTTAGAATATAAAGCTTGATCATTCAGTAGAGTTTCCATTAACCTCTTGTAGCCATTCAAATATAAATTAAAATTAAATAGAATTTTAAAATAAGTGGGTTGCATTAGCCATATTTCAAGGGTTCAATAGCCAACTTATTGGACAATCCACATTTTACACTATTTCTATCAATACAGAAAGAAACACAGTCCTGGTGTAGAGTGAAATCAACATCTAGAAGTATGGAATGCAATCAAATTACATCTGCAGGATGGCAACCCCAAGCAGTGCCAGAGTGGAGTCAGAGAAATGGCAGATTTTCAGGTTGGGCAGCAGACTTGGAAATAGATATTAATATATAGGTACGTACATAAACACTGAAGTTCTATTTGTACCTGGGACTTTTACTTCATCCAATCATTCCACTGGTCCATCTCTCTATGGTGCGCCAGTACCACACTTTTCAATTATAGACAATTTATAGTAGGTTTTAACATCTGTTAAAGATAGTTCCCATTTAATGTTTCCTTTTTGTCTGTGTCTTTGTTTTCCTGCTTATTTATTTCTTCTTTTAAACTGAAATTTAATTGACAGAAAATATTGTATTAGTTTTAGGTGTACAGCATAATAATTTGACATATGTATATATTGCAAAACTATTACTTCAACAAGTTAACATCCATCATCACACGCAGTTACATTTTTTTCTTGTGATGAAGACTTTTAAAATCTACTCTCTGAGCAACTTTCAAACATACAGTACAATATTAATTAGTATAGTCAATAACTACAGTCACTATGTTGTTCACTACTTAGCCAGGATTTTCTTACCCTACCTTGTACTCACCAATCTGTATCTATGAGTTCAGTTTTTTTTTTTTTAATTTTTCTTTCAGATTTCATATACAAATGAAGTCACATGGTATTTGTCACTGATTTATTTCATGCAACATATGCTGTCACGGTCTACCTTTTATATATGTAACATATATGTAAACATACAAACATATACTTTACCTATTCATCTGTCTATTACACTTGGGTTGTTCCCATGTTCTGGCTACTGTAAATCATGCTGCATTATTATAATGTTGTTGTTGTTCAGTCACCAAGTTGTGCCTGATTCTTTGTAATCTCATGGACTGTAGCACACCAGGCCTCCCTGCCCCTCACCATCTCCTGGAGTTTGCCCAAGTTCGTGTCCACTGAAGCAGTGATGTCAACCAACCATCTCATCTTCTGTCACCCTTTTCTGCTGCCTTCAATCTTTCCCAGCATCAGGGTCTTCTCCAGGCTCTTCACATCAGGTGGCCAAAGTATTAGAGCTTCAGCATCAGTCCTTCTAATAATATTCAGGGTTTATTTCTTTTAGGATTGACTGATTTGACCTCCCTCTGTCCAAGGGACTCTTGAGAGTCTTCTCCAGTACCACAGTTCTAAAGCATCAGTTCTTCAGTGCTCTGCCTTCTTGATGGTCCAACCCTCACATCCATACATGGCTACTGGAAAGACCATAGCCTTGACTATATGGACTTTTGTTGGCAAAGTGTGATGTCTTTGCTTTTTAACACATTGTCTAGGTTTTTCATAGCTTTCCTGCAGTCATCTCCTCAACTTCAAGGCTGCAGTCACCATCTGCAGTGATTTTAGAGCCCAAGAAAAGGAAATCTGTTTCTGCTTCCACCTTGCCCCCTTTTATTTGCTATGAAGTGATGGGACCAGATGCCATGATCTTAGTTTTTTTAATATTGAGCTTTAAGCTGGCTTTTTCATGCTCCTCTTTCACCCTCATCTGGAGAAGGGCATGGGAACCCACTCCAGTATTCTTGCTTGGAGAACACCATGGACAGAGTAGCCTGGTGGGCTGTAGTCCATAGAGTCCATAGTCCAAAGAGTCGGACATAACTGGAGTGACTCAGCATTCACTCTCATCAAGAAGCTCTTTAGTTACTCTTTGCTTTCTGCCATTAGAGTGATTTATCATCCAAATATCTGAGGCTGTTGGTATTTCTTCCACCAATCTTGATTCCAGCTTGTAACTCATCCAGCCCAGCATTTTGCATGATGTGCTCATGTATAAGTTAAACAAACAGGATGACAATATACAGCTTTGTTGTACTCCTTTCTAAATCCTGAACCAGTCAGTTGTTCCATAAAGGGTTCTAACTGCTGCTTCTTGACCAGCATACAGGTTTCTCAGGAGACAGGTAAGGTGGTCTGGTATCCCCATCTCTTTAAAGAGTTTCCTACAGTTTGTTGTGATCCACACAGTCAGAGGCTTTAGCATAGTCAATGAAACAGAGGTATATGTTTTTCTAGAATCCCCTTGATTTCTCTATGATTCAGTCAATCTTGGTAATGTGATCTCTGGTTCTGCATTTTCTAAACCTAGCTTGAACATCTGGAAGTTCTTGATTCATGAACTGTTGAAGCCGAGCTGGAAGAATTTTCAGCATATCCCTATTAGCATGGAAGATAAGTGCAAATGTCCAGTAGTCTGAGCATCCTTTAGTACTGCCCTTCTTGGGAATTGGGATGAAGATCAACCTTTTCCAGTCTTGTGGCCGCTGTTGGGTTTTCCAAATTTGCTGACATATTGAGTGCAGCACTTTGATAGCATCATCTTTTAGGATTTTAAATAGCTCTGCTGGAGTTCTATCACATCCATCAGCTTTACTGACAGCAGTGCTTCTAAAGGTCCACTTAACTTCATGCTGCAGGATGTCTGGCTCTGGATGAGTGACCACACCATCATGGTTATCTGGGTCATTAAAATCTTTTTTGTACAGTTCTGTATATTCTTGCCATCATTTCTTGATCTCTTCTGCTTCTATTAGGTCTTTACCATTTCTGTCCTTTATTGCGCCCATCTTTGGCTGACATATTTCTTTGATATTTTCAGTTTTCTTGAAGAGATCTCTAATCTTTCACCTTCTGTTGTTTTCCAATATTTCTTTGCATTGTTCATTGAAGAAGGCCTTCTTGTCCCTCTTTGCTATTATCTGGAATTCTGCATTCAGTTGGGTATACCTTTCCCTTTCTTCCTTGTTTTTGTTTCTCTTATTTCCTTCGTTATTCTTTTTTTTTAAAATTTTATTTATTTATTTTTAAATTAGTTTTGCCATACAATGACATGATATCGCCATGGGTTTACATATGCTCCCCCTCCAGAACCCCCCTCCCTCCTCCCTCCGTCCTCCCTCCCCCCCGGGACATCTCGGTGCACCAGCCCTGAGCATCAATCCTGGGCTGGCGATTGATTAGACATATGATAATTAACATGTTTCAATGCCATTCTCCCATATCATCCC
>ML660200.1:56212109-56308021 GCA_007570785.1 Antilocapra americana | reverse complement strand
TCTGGATAATGGGCTCCAGTTTCGTCCACCTGAGTAGAACTGATTCAGATGAATTTTTTTTAATGCTGAGTAATATTCCATTGTGTATATGTACCAAAACTTTCTTATCCATTCGTCAGTTGATGGGCATCTAGGTTGCTTCCATGTCCTGGCTATTGTAAACAAAGCAGCGATGAACATTGGGGTACACGTGGCTCTTTCAATTCTGGTTTCCTCGGTGTATATATCCAGCAGTGAGATTGCTGGGTCATATGGCAGGTGTAATTAATAGAAAGCCCAGCGATAAATCCACGCATCTATGGACACCTTATCTTTGACAAAGGAGGCAAGAATATACAATGGAGAAAAGACAACCTCTTTAACAAGTGGTGCTGGGAAAACTGGACAGCCACTTGTAAAAGAATGAAACTAGAACACTTTCTAACTCCTTTGTTATTCTTAAAGACACCTCAGACAACCCCTAGTGTGATTTTGTTTCTTTGGGATAAATGCTCACAGTGGGAAAGCTGGATTATATGGTAGTTCTATTTTTAATTTTTTGAGGAACTTCCATACTATTTCCTGTAGTAGCTGCATCAGTTTACAGCAACTATAGGAACCCAAAAGGATGTGGGTTCCTTTTTCTCCACGTCCTCATCAACAGTTTTTATTTTTGATAACAGCCATTCTGACAGGTATGTGGTGATACCTCACTGTGGTTTTAATTTGCATTTCACCTAATGACTAGTGATGTTGACCATCTTTTTGTGCACCTGTTGGGCCATTTGTATGTCTTCTTTGTGAAAATGTCTACAGAGATCTGCCAATTTGTAAATCAGACTGCTTTTGCTGTTGAGTTAATCAGTTCTTAATACATCTGTGATATTATCCTTTATCAGAATCATGATTTTAAAATATTTTATCCCATTCAGTAGATTGCCTTTTCATTTTGTTGATAGTTTCCTTTGGTATGCAGAAACTTCTTAGTTTGATGTAATCCCACTTGTTTATTTTTGCTTTTGTTGCCTCTTGGGGTCAAACTCAAAAAATCATTGCCAAGACTAATGGCCAAGGAGCTCACCCACTGTTTTCTTCTACGGGTTTTATAGTTTCAGGTCTTATGTTCAAGTTTTAAATCCATGAGTTGATTTTTCTGTTTGGTGTAAGATAGCAGTCTATTTCATTCTTTTGCATATGGCTGTCCACCTAGCCTTTCTTTTTAGTGTTCACTTAGCTATTCCTGTACATTTATTTTTATGCATGATTTGGTGGCTCAGACAGTAAAGCATCTGCCTGCGATGCGGGAGACCCAGGTTTGATCCTTGGGTTGGGAAGATTCCCTGGAGAAGCAAATGGCAATCCACTCCAGTACTCCTGCCTGGAAAATTCCATGGGCAGATGAGCCTTGTAGGCTACAGTCCATAGGGTCTCAAAGAGTCAGACACAACTGAGCGACTTTCACTTTCACCTAGCTTTATAAAAATGTCTTTTGGTACTTTTATCATACTCTTCATATTTATGCATTTTTAAAATATTTTACATATTTTAACCTGAGTTCCTTTCCAGAGTATCTTCAGTTATAACAGAGATCATGTTTTCTTTAAAAAGTACAATTTTTGTAATAAATAATAAATTAATGAAACCTACTTATACCTTTATGAGACAGTTGTTTCAACTTCAGAATTATGTAAATAGCCTGTATTAAGCCTATTGTGTGTTAAGAATATTGCATGCATTCTTGCTTGATAAGGTTCTTACACATATAAAGTATAAATTATTATCTAGTTTACAGATGAGAAGTCAGAGGCATATAGAGATAATGAAAATTCTTCTAGGATTTTAAGCTGGGTCTACCTAAAATCAAAGCCTGCACATACTGAAAATATGAAACATTGCTTCCTTTAAAAACTAACATTAGTCAGAGTCCAAGTAATATGTAATTCGAAAAAGTGAAGATACCTGCTTTCATTTGTGTTATATCAGGCTAACTAGAGATTGTGGTTTTAAAAGGTCAGTAACCACTGGAATGAATGTGATAGTATAAAATATCACACAGAAACTCGAGAAGTTGTGTTCTAGCCTGGTCATTATGATTGCTTACTGGGGAACATTTTCTTGAGAAGCCCCTCTTTGAAACTCGCTTTCTTCTATGTACAGTGGGATACCATATCCATCTCCCAGAGTCTGTATGGCAACAAAGTAAGCAAACATGAATAATAATACTTGGAGATAACAGAAATATTTAGGCCAATGATATCTAGAAGACATTTCAAAAGTCCATGTGCAAAACTAATACAATAGCTGCAGATTAAAAAGACAATTTAAATATAGGTCAACTCTTTTCTCTAGATCACGCTGCCTCATTTAATACATTTTGTTCTCTTTAAATCAAAATGATGGTCATGTAATATATTTCTAGGCAACCACATTTCTTTAATTTAGAAATAGCAGTATTAATATGTACCTCCACATAGATATTATTCATTAGAAGGTCTAACAATTTCAATTACTTTATGTAGAAAAAGATCTGCTGAAAGAATATGGAAGGTCAAATTCTTACAAAATGTATGTGGCTTTCATTTTCAATACTTCCTATTTTCATTTAGCGTTTTCTCACGGGACTTAAATACTTCTGCTTCTAATGTGAAACAGTAAGTAAACTTTCAAGAGGGTTATTTCTTATTTTGCCCAAACTGCTGCGCACAGCTCTAGTTTCATTTCTGAGTTGGTATAACCAGATTTTAAGGGGAATTTATAGTGAGCAGATATGAGGAGGAAATTTGTTCCATAAAACAGAGATTTTCTGATCCATCATATATTTTATATGGAGAGTTTTTGAATGACAAATTTCTGTAGCCAGTAACTTAACTTATTTAACTCGGTTCTTCCTTTCACTACATCCTTTCCATCTCCGTGGTCCTTAGAGAGTAACATCCATTTTATAGATGAGAAATATAAGGCATACAGAGTGTATGCAACCTGCCCAGGGAATTGAAGTTGGGTCTGAAGTCAAGGTCCATGGATATGAGAAAGTCACGTTTCTGTCACTTCCATCTCATCCATCCTAAAGGAAGATGTTATTACCTTAAAACTAAGCTAGTCTAGCCTCAGTGTAACTCCCTTCTGAGGCACTGTGCATCTTTTCACAGTCCCACACACAAATGCCCCCACACTACCATCTCTCTCCACGCCAGGCCTGCCTAAATGATATTTTCTGTATTTTTGATCATTTATACCAGTGAGTCCCACCTTGACTGAATATTAGAATCATCTCAGTAGGTTTTTATTTTTTTGAAAAATATTTGCTAATTGTATATTGATATCAGATGCCTCAGTAGCTTTTAAACCATGCCTGGGCTTCACATAAGTCAAATAATATTTTCTAGGGGTGGCTATGGATATTCACTATTTTTAGTGTGCAACTAAGGTTGAAAAAGTGAAAAATGCAAGTGTTAGTCACTCAGTTGTCTCTGACTCTTTGTGACTCCATGGACTGTAGCCTACTAGGCTTCTCTGTCCTTGGGATTCTCCAGGCAAGAATACTAGAGGATACCTCCAGGGGATCTTCCCACTGAACCTAGGTCCTCTGCATTGCAGGCAGATTCTTTACCATCTGAGGCCACCAGGGAAGCCTCAGGCTTGAAAATGACAAGCTTAAAATACACATTCTTTAAATATCTGCTTGAGTCCTACTTTTAGAACTACATCAGCTCATTTGGGTCTTATGATTGTCAGACTACCTATGTTATAATTCCTTACATTTCTGTTATCATTTAGAATTATTTCATATTTTCCCATTCATTCATTGAGTGAGTTCTTGAGTACTTACTAAGTGTCTACTATTGACAAAGGCTTATCTCAGGTCTGTCATACATGTAATCTCTCTGCAACCAGCTGAAACAACTTTGAAGATATAAGTTATATCATATTTTCCCATTAACTAAAGCAGTCCCAATATAGTTATAAGTCTATATGAGATCTCAATAAATACTTCTGATGAGTACCTCTAGTTTTACATTTTATTCTCTTAACCACTCATCTTTTCAGTACATATTTATTAAACTGCTAACTACATGGAAGATACTTTGATAGATTTTTTTTTAAAGAATAATAGCCACCTTGAGTGACTATCAAACATATTTACTTGTTTGGTGGCTTTCTGTTTTAATATGTTGAAGTTATTTATTTTCTCTTTTCTGTTGGCCAACCCATCCTGATATCTTAAATTTATTAGATACTTCTTATATGCCAGACATTATTCTGAGTTATTTGCACTTATTAATTATCCAATAGCCCAGCCTCATGAGACAGTACCTATACCTTCTGAGAGAAGAAATGACTGTTCCAAGTTACCTGGACAGTAAGAGGCCAAGCTGGGTCTCTAGCCCAGACAGCCTGGGCTCAGAGCCTACCATTGTGTCTTCAGCAAAGAGACAGTTTTCTAAAGAGAGTTTTTAAGATGTCTCTTAAATTCATGGAACATAGCCACAGTTTCCTAAGACCTATTGGGTTATGTGTGTTTTCTGACTTAATAAAATAGTTCTAAAATAATTGTATAGCAAAAACTGCCATTTGCAGTTGTTGTTCAGTCGCTATGTCATGTCCAGCTCTTTGTGACCCCACGGACTGCAAGCACGCCAGGCTCTTCTGTCCTCCACTGTCTTGGAGTCTGCTCAAGTTCTTGTCCACTGAGTTGGGGCAAAACTGTCATTACTAGTACTTAAATTGATTCTCATGCAATGCCTCTGATATCACTATAATATTTTGCAGAAAAAAGTTCTAAGAAGTTCAATAACCAATAGAAATAGCCTAATCATTTTAACATTTTATCACTTTTATTATTAAGGAATATTTTGACTCTTTATAACTGCCTGCAGATGATGTTTCCATTTTTAAATGATTGGGAAGAAACTTCTCCCTCTAACTTCACATCATTTTTTTTTAAGAGAAAAAAAGCAAAAGTTTCAGTTACTAAGTAAACAATCTATAAATGTACATCCTGTGTAAAGAAGCAGAGACTATGAAACCAGAGGATTCTCAAGACTGAAGAGCAGAGGACTCACAGCTATTTTATAAAACCTTTGTTCTTCTAGACGTTTTTCTTTCACCATCTGTATATCATTTTTCTCCCTCCCATTTCCCCTCTCTCCCAGTTTTTCATTACCTTTTCTATGTTTCATTTCTGAATCTCTTTTGCAGCTGTGAACAGCCTTCTCTTAAATATTACCTAAAGTAAAACTTTACAGAAAATTTTCAAAATGTAAATGTTCTTTTCCTTTCCTCATTTATCTGCCTTCTTTATCAATCGCTGTCTGCCCACCGACTCTCTTTTGTCTATCTTTGTGACTTGGTAAATTCTCCACATCTCACTCTCCAAGTATGTGAGATCACAAAGCAACTTTTTGCAATAAAAAACCAACTCTTTATTAGAAACACTCAGTTTAGGAGTTAGGAATTAGGTGCTCCTTCCTTGGTTAGTTGTAAATGCTTTTCAAAACTCAGAATTTACTGAATAATTTCAGTATCAAGCTTCTAACCATATTTAAGCACAAATGAAGAACAGTTTTTGAAGTCTGATATTTAGGAAGAACTGAGAATTAAATCAACAGTGAAAGGGGAAAAGAAAAATAATCTGAAAACTCTCAGATATGTTTACAAAGTATATATTAAACAAGCAGGAACATTTTGACTGAATTGTCTGTAAGGGACTAGATATATCTTTCAGGTCTAATTAATCCTGCTCAGAAAATACTAAAATAGTTGAGACTGACAAAGAAAATTCAGGGTAGCTTCTTTTTGGATTTTATGAACTGGGCGTTTAGGACAACCCTTTCAAAAGGTGGCTTGCTTATGGAAACTCAAACTATCCAGAAACCCCACTGATGGTTTGTTCATCAGACTCAATAGTGAACATCCATGGTAAACAATAAGACATTTCCTACTCTTGTGGTCAAAGGCAGAAGATGTTGATTGCTAAGCCACAGGAAAAACAAGTATTCTTACCTTCCCAAATATGCAAGAAGTTCCTGGTTAGTGCCTCTGTGTGTGTGTGTGTGTGTGTGTGTGTGTGTGTGTAACTGGTATAACAAACAGTATGGTCACTTTGTCTTAAGTACTCAAGATCCTTGAAAGACAAACCTAAAACTATCAGAGATAAATACGTCCACTTCACACAGAGAAATGGTGATACAACTGAGAAATGAGAACTCTCAGCAAGAATTATATTTATGTACACTTGCTTTTTGGGGGGCCCTTAATATATGATTTGCAAGACGCCATTAGGATATAAAATCATGTTATCTTGAGTTTCCCTATTCAGTACTGTAAACTGTTAAATTAATAAGATTAGCAAGTTTTTGCAACATTAGCTTAATAATCTCTTTTCAGGGTGAAATTATATTTGTATTTGATTTGTCCGGGGAAGTAGTAAACTTGCTATACTATAATGGAACTTTAGAATAGCCTAGCTCACAGCTGTCAAGAGACAGAGAAAAACAGAAATAGTCCTATCCATAATTGATCATCTTTTAACTGATAGCTTCACATCTCCAATGGGCACTAACGCTGTCCTTTATCTATGCTCACACTGCCAACTGAGCACTAACTATGAAGTGAGGAACTATCAAGACTTGATCTTTCCTTACAGACCACATTTTGTCAACATACATCAACTGTTTTAACACATGCTCCCCAAGATAAGAAAGCATACCGCACTGCGGACGTGTATATATATATAAATATACACTCTGAATCGGTGGAACAGCTTCAAACAGACACTAGCATCTCCCAACCACAAACAGTGCCTCCACTCTGCAGGGACAGCAACGGACACGTTTTAAGCAATTCTCTTGTACAAGTTTCTTTTCTGTTGACAGTTACTCTGAGCCTCTGCCCTGGCCTGACTGACGGTAAAGGACACTGTTAGCAGTCACCTTTTATGTTTCTTCCCTGCTGACTCCCCTGCAATCCCTCTGAGCAATCGGTAAGAGGACTCCGAGGAACACACGACTATACTTCGTGCCTTGGGTCCACAAGGAATCCTCTGTTTCCAAAGAGGTATTTAACTAAGTCCACTAGCGCCTGTCAGTTTAAACCAGGGCACTTACCAAGGTAAATCATACTTCATATTCAGCATGATTTCTACCTCCAATGATAGCAGTAAATAGCTCACACTCTTTCTAGAAATGCACTCCTTCTTTAAGGTGTACTGTTGCTACTGATGATTAATTTAAAGGTGAAAAGAGCAATGTTTTTTAAATTCCCAAAGTGTATGGCATTGTAATGAACAAAGAACAGTTTCTGAGGTCATGATAACTCCAGTTTGTATTCTGTGGAAGACCCATGAAGACTTAGACTATTCATCTAATATCTCTGTATTCATTTTTTTTCAACAAAAATGGGGAGAAAGATACCCACTTCATACATTTGGTGTGGGGTTTAAGTGAGGTCAAGCATCTGCCATACTGTGAACACATAGTAAATGTTAGCCCTTCTCCCTCATGTGGAAAAATACTACTAAGTTTACAAGCTGTATTTACCTTTGAACAACTTTTTTTTTCATTCTTGAGGAAAACTACCAAGTTTAAATTATAATATAAGGAAATAAAATTTCTGAGGCAATTTTTGGGGCTTTTTGCTTTCTGAAATAACACATATGATGATTTTACTGTGTTTGAACTATAAGACATAGGAATAATTTAAATCCAAACAGCCACTTAAGTTCTGTTATTCAAGGTTCAGTGGTAAAATGGGAAAAAGTTACATATTAAGTATAGTTGTCATTTAAAACCTTATTTTCTTTTACAGTATAATGAACCTGCATTTAAAGTCAGAAAAATCTAATGTTCTCCCCAAGCTTGTGAAAAAGAATCTAAAACTCATCCTCACTACCCAAACAGAAAAGAGATTTTTTAAACTTTTAATTAAATTCTAGAAGACAGTGAAAAACATCCTGTAGTAATAATGAGCAGTCCTCAGTATCTTGTCAAAGGAGCAAGCTTAAGCTGCAATTTGTATAGATCTATACCTAGATAAACTCACAAATTTATATCACCAACAAGGGAAATGATATAGAGACTCGAATTTCTAGTTCTAGCAAAGACTTCAAAGAATTACAACAGTCAAACTTACCACAAAACCCATGTAACCATGTAACCATGGCTAACAGAATACTACAGCAGCTGTGGAGTCAGTAGAAGATAACAAGAGGTCATTTTTGTGTCACCCAAAGAGAAGGGCTACTACGGACGCCAGCTTTCCCTTTACTGCCTGCTGCCAGGGTGCTCTGCAGAGGAAGGCAGGTAAGATGTGGCTCTAATTCTTGGATAACACACAGGGTGGCAACAGGAAGCTGAGACCCCAGGTGTCTGGATGTCTTGCCACCAAGCTACCAAGGGTTGGGTAGTACTTTCTGTGCCCTTGGCGTCAAATCAATGTTTGAGCAAACAATGCTCAGATACGACTGTCAATCCTTTCCAAACTGACAGGTGGACTCTGGAGTAATTTTGTTGTTGTTGTTTTAATTTTTACTCTGGTATAGTTGATTTATAATGTTGTGTTAGTTTCAGGGATACTTCCACTACTTTTTTTAAGATTCTTTTCCCATATAGGCGATTACAGAGTAGTGAGCAGAATATAATGGGTTCTTATTAGTTATCTATTTCATAAATAGTAGTGTCTATATATTAATTCCAATCTCCCAATTTATTCCTCCCCCTTTTATTCCCTGGTAACCATAAGTTTGCTTTCTATCTCTGTGACTCTCTTATGTTTTGTAACTAAGTTCATTTGTACCCTTTCCCCCCTCCCCCAATTCCACATATAAGCAATATCACAAGGACTCTGAACTAATTTTAAATTCTGATTCTGCCAACTAGCTGTCTGGCCTGTAATAAGTTACTTAACATTCTCATCTACAAATTGGGTACTGTAGTTAGTTTCTACTGCCGTTCCCAGCATTGTCAGGAGGGTTAACTATATTAGTATCTGTAGAGCGACTGGAATGCTGGTGGCTTCAGGAGGCTCTCTGATAGAGTTTCTTAAATAAAAATAGTCTACTCTCCTCTATGGATAGCACCAAGATATTCAGAAAAACAATATAAGACTTAGATCAAAATCTTAAGTTCAACCAGGTAAGAAGTCAGAAAGGTTTTTAATGATTGAAATATTATGTCACTTATATTAATAAAGCATTAATTATTTACATGTATATAAATAGTATATATTTTAATATTTGAATATATAAATCACATTCAAAGCACTGTTTATTATCTATTTTACTTAACATGTTAATGTACAGGGTTCTGCTTTTAAATGTGATCAATTTCAAGATCAGATTAAAGAAATATTTACTGTAAATATATGTGTACCCTATATAAACAATGCTTTTGTATAGTTCATAACACTTTTACCCTATAATGTATCAGTTAAGGTTATAATTGGCTCTTATCAACATGCCATCTATACCGCATTATCATTAAATAGTAAAAAAAATCAGATCTCAGAAAGTTGGCTGTGCAAAGTACAGTCATTAACTATACAACCTCTATATACAGAAACAAAATTATGATGCAATCATAACTTGAAATAATGATATTTGTCATCTTCAATTTTTTTTTATTGTTTTTGCCATACAATGTCATGATATCACCATGGGTTTACATATGCTTCCCCTCCAGAAGCCCCCTCCCTCCTCCCTCCCCCCCAGGAAATCTCGCTGCACCAGCCCCGAGCATCAATCCTGGGCTGGCGATTGATTACACATATGATAATTAACTTGTTTCAATGTCCTCCTCCAATATCATCCCACCCTTACCCTCATCCCCAAAGTCCACGAGTCTATTCTATACATCTGCGTTCCTTTTGCTGTCTCGCATGTTGGGTTCTCGTTACCGTCTTTCTAAATTCCATATATATGTGTTAATATACTGTATTGTTGTTTTTGCTTCTGGCTTACTTCGCTCTGGATAATGGGCTCCAGTTTCGTCCATCTGAGTACAATTGCTTCAAATGAATTTTTTTTTAATGCTGAGTAATATTCCATTGTGTATATGTACCACAGCTTTCGTATCCATTCGTCAGTTGATGGGCATCTAGGTTGCTTCCATGTCCTGGCTATTGTAAACAAAGCAGCGATGAACATTGGGGTACACGTGGCTCTTTCAATTCTGGTTTCCTCGGTGTATATGCCCAGCAGTGGGATTGCTGGGTCATATGGCAGGTCTATTTGCAGCTTTTTAAGGAACCTCCACACTGTTTTCCATAGTGGCTGTACTAGTTTGCATTCCCACCAACAGTGTAAGAGGGTTCCCTTTTCTCCACATCCTCTCCAGCATTTATTGCTTGTAGATTGTTGGATGGCAGCCATTCTGACTGGTGTAAAGTGGTACCTCATTGTGGTTTTGATTTGCATTTCTCTGATAATGAGTGATGTTGAACATCTTTTCATGTGTTTGTTAGCCATTTTTATATCTTCTTTGGAGAAATGTTTGTCATCTTCAATTTTTTTTTTTTACATTTTGTTTTTATGACAAGGCTCAGTGGTAAAGAATCCACCTGCCAATGCATAAAACATGGGTTTAATCCCTGAGTTGGAAACATCCCCTGGGAGGGAAATGGCAACCCACTCCAGTATTCTTGCCTGGGAAATCCCATCGACAGAGGAGCGTCACTGACTATAGTCCTCAGGGTCACAAAAGAGTCAGACATGATTTAGTGACTAGACAAAAACAATAATAGCTCTTTTATTCATTGAGAATATCATAAGAGTATGATTTATAATTAAACACAGGACACAGGCACTCTCATAATTTACACTAGAACTTGTAGCATGTCTTGCACATGTAAATTTCAAAATTCTTCAATCTTGTTTGCAGTTAGAAGTAGTGAAGAGCTGACAAGCAGATCCACTATTTCTCCTCTGTGAGTGAGCTTCATGTTTCTGTTGATGGACCTATGCTGATGGACAGTGGAATATATATATGTAAACCATCATGGGGTATATTTTATTTGTGCTTTTTAATATTATACTTGCATTTAGACTATGCCTAGAAAGAGAAAAATATATAGCCATAATCTAACAACCAACCGAACAGAAAGAATATAAAATCAATGACTATTTTACTCAGAACTATTACCAACTAACCAACGTAAATGATTATTCATGCTTTATTCACTGAATTTATTACACAGTTGATCAAACAGACCAAACTAACATAAGATATTTATAATGTATAAAGCTGTATGCCTCAAAAGCAATAGTTTTTCCTGTAGCTTATGTCTAATATTTATAGACGTAAAAAGCACTGAAGACCTGTGTTCTCATGTTGGTGCTGAATGAAATCAACCAAGCCAGAGGCCTGATTTCCTTTGCGTTGGAGGGCACATATTGCTAACTTATTCTTATTTGAAATCAATTTTTGGTTTCCTCCAGAGTAGGAGCCATGTTTTGTTCATCTTTGGGCAATCAAGACCTCAGTAATCACAGTATGTCTGATCTTTGTATGGCTGTATCAGTTACAAAGAACATTCTGCAAGCTTTAAACTCTAAATTGAACCTTACCAAAAAAAACAAGATAAACCAGGGTGTTTATCATACATTACATGTAAGAAAAGTAACTCAAATGGGGCAAGCTGAGGGGCCACACACATGCAGCTCACAACAGGAGCTACTGAACAATTACAGATGCGCTTAAGTTCTGATCACTTTATTTGAGACATGGGTGCATGATACTGAACATCTCTTTCTAACGACTGGAAAGTAACAATTGCATTAAGAAAAGTAACATTTTCTATTGTGGGGATACAAATTCTACTCTTAAAAAATTATAGTGTTATTTTTCTATCTTCTCCAATAAGAAGTAGTTTTTGAAAATTATTATGACCCTCAGCTTGAATAGACCCATTATTCCTTAAAACACGCTCACATGATGTGTTTCCTACCTACTTCCCTCTTGGTCCGGCATTCCTAGCATAAGCTGAAATGATTCTCTGGCTATCAAAGCAAATCTAATATTGGGTGAGAACTGAAGTTGAAATCAAAGCTCTCAAATGGCGTATCTTGGGAACCATCAATAAGCTGACCTCACAGTTTAGATGAGGGAATCACTGAAGGGTAATAAGTACCAATTACACAGACACAGGTTTAGTCATATGCTGGGATAAGATCTTTATGCCCAAATTAGTCACTCACACTAAAGCCCAATGCCAACCTTTTGTTAATAACCAGCACATAGAATGGGCTTCCCTGGTGGTTAAGTGGTAAAGAATTTGCCTGCCAATGCAGGAGATGCAGGTTCGATCCCTGGGTCAGAAGATGCCCTGGAGAAGGAGTGGCAACCCACTCCAGTATTCTAGCCTGAAAAATCCCATGGATAGAGGAGCCTGATGGGCTACAGTCCATGAGATTGCAAAGGCATCAGACATGACTTAGTAACTAAACAACAGCAAAGACATAGGATACAACCTGCTTAAGTATAATAAATATTATAATAATACCTGCTTCACTATAAGGACATCCTGAAAAAATTGGGCATAAGTGGTATTTTCAATAATTAGAAAACTGTGAAATTGAATGAGGGCCTGAACTACTATAATAGTACTGAGATTGGAGAGAAGTGGATAGTCTTTAGACACAGGTCATAGAATTGACAGACCTTGGTGGTTCATTAGATGTAGGAAAAAAGATAGGAATCAGGATAATGATGAAATATCATGTGTGACAGCATTCATGGCTAGTGGTACTATTACTGAGATCAGAGCACAGAAGGAGAAACAGATTTGTAGCTTGAAAGGACGAAGACCGAGAAGATAAGTGTACTTTGAGATGTGTTTGAGGTTTGCAAGGGCCATCCAGCTGAGGAGATCCAGTAAGCAGGATGTCATGGATGCGATAAAGGAACTAGACCAGGGCAATCATTGAGGCCCTGAGTGTATCAGATCAATCCAGGAGACAAGGTAGAGTAAGAAGAGGGAAGAGCAGAGGAACATGGATCTCTAGACCATTAAACTGGTCACTGAGAGATGTTGCCTTATTGAAAAACTGAAATATTGAAAATGCATGCTTTGATAGCATGAAGTGATGTTGTTTAACAGCAACATAAAAGTGGCAAGGATGTAAATTAATTTTGCTTTCTAACCTTTTCAACATATTTTTGATTCACAGTGTGGTTTCCTCAAGTTACCACACACAACTCTCTGGGCTGTTGAGACCATCAATTTCACTTTATGCCATGCAAACAGCATGAGATATGAGGTTAAATTCTAACCACACATTTTGTTATTTACTTGTGTTTAGAAAAAACAGATCTGCAGAACCGAGTTATTCAACTGAAATTATAAAAATCTAATTTTTTACAGATAAAATTACCTGTCAAGATGACTATGATTATTCATTTCACAGTGGCCCATCTTTCAAGTTCCTCACCAAACAGTTTTTCTACACCAGCCAGTAATCAAAGAGATAACTGATTTGAGCTTTTGGTTTGTTTCTAACCTTTGGCAAGACCTTTAAGGGCAATCAAGACCTCAGTAATCACAGTCTGTCTGATCTTTGTATGGCTGTATCAGTTACAAAGAGCATTCTGCAAGCTTTAAACTCTAAATTGAACCTTACCAAAAAAACAAGATTCCATGAGTGTTTTGTGAATTAAATGTTAAACTAAAAAGTAGTATGCCACAAAGAAAATAATCCCAGGTCATATATATTATTATACACAATTCTTAAAGCATTTTCTGAAATATGAGCACTGTGGCAGTTACTATATAACATTATGAAGCTGGCCTACTTAATTGTGGTAAAATTTTCTAATAGTTCAAGAAATATGAGTTACTTATTCATGTCTAATTTATCAATCATTCCTATCCCTTTTCACTGAAGCCAGGATTTCAAGTTAATTTTTTTAATTAACTTTTAAACCTGGTGTCCTTGTGAAAATATCTAATCCCTGTCAGCTTCTCACACATAGAATTAATCTTCATTTATGTTTCCATATATTTTAAAGTTCCCTATTGGAATACCATTGAATCCAAAACTTCCTCAGACAAAATATCATTTACTTCCATGATGTAAAATATATCCATTATAAAGTCATATTGTTTCTGCAGAGTCTACGAGGGCATAATACTCATTATGACACAATGGACATAAAGCACTTCTGAGATCTTTGGTGTCTTAAGGTATCTTTGACTTTCCTTGATGTAAAAAGGAACCAAAATGGCATGCCCTCTCAGAATATTCAAGGCAGGAACAGACTCTGAAAGTCTTAGGTTACTCTAGAGTTAAGAAACCACATAAAGTTGGATCACTTGAAATTCACTCCTGGCTGTGTTTCCAACAAAGGGTAAAGCTAGTGAGAAATTTTCAGGAATTGTCTTCTTTTTAATATAGTAATATTCAGTCTCAGAAAAATGATAGAGAAATTAATACCTTTGTTCATCTCATTTTAAAAAAAAGAGTCAAATTGATCCTACAAGAGAAATATTTTGCCTTGAATAAAAATAAGAGAAAAGCACATTACCTATGTCCCATGCACCTAATTGGTTTGACTTGTCTTCATTAGTTACTTTTCTGTACTGGAATGAGAAGTGACCAGATAAACAAGGATGATGAGTATGATCAAGTCTGATGCTCCAATATTTCCTATCAGGTCTGGTCTAGTAGCTTCTTATATTCTATCCAGTTCAAATTAAAGACAGCATTTTCTCCATTCTATATGTAAAATAATAAAAAATACTTTAATATATTTACATTCTATTTACTTTCACCTTGAACACTGATGGTCTATTGTGTCATAAATATTCAACCTCTAGGTACTGTAGGACTGTTTGTACTGCACTTGCTATACTGTAATTTAATAGTTTATTTGTCTACTTCCCTTTGAACTAGGAGTTCCGAGGATTAGAACGTATGCAGAGACCATCTCTTATTCATCTGTATAAACTCAACATCTAGAAAAATACCTCACCCATAAAGAGCAATAGCAGTAAGTGCATCCAGATGAATGTACTGGATAGTCAAACTAAATGGATAACAATGTGGTACTAATTTAGAAAGAAAATAGAGCAGTATGTAGAGTTATTAGAATATTCGTTCCAGCACAATCAACTATAGGTTTAGCTTTCAAATCTGTTACTTACTAGTTGTATTAATTGGACAAATTATCTGGCTTTCCTAACTTCAGTTTCCCTTCTTTAAGAGGGAAATGGTCATGCCTGCTTTTGAACATTAGGTAAAGATTAAATAAGAGAATGCATGTAAAAGCATTTATCAATGAGTGGAGTTCACAGTAAAGCTTTCAATAAATGACAACAGAAGCTGAATAAACAGATATTTCTGAAAAAATTGTGTTTTGTTTTTTTCCTCCCTACTCCCTGTTGTTAACAAGAAACTAGAGGTGGCAAGATGGTGGAGGAGTAGGTGGCTATGGAGTACTTCTCTCTCTACAGATACGTCAAGAATACACCTTCAGACACAGAAGTGCCTGCTGAACACCAGCTGAGAGCAGACAGGAGTACCTGACCAGAGGAAAAGAATATATAGAACCACGCAAAACTTGGTAGGATGAAGGAACTGGGGGCGGGGGGTGGAACAGGAGTGTTAGTAGGACTGGACCTGCCCTTGGCTGGTGGGGGAACTGAAGCAGGGGTCCGATCCCCACATCAGGGCAATTGTCTGAGTCAGAGGAGAAACATTTAAGGTTCAGAGTGAAAGAGCTGATCTGCAGCAGCCTTCATGGAATGAGAATCAGACAGTCCTTGCCGCAGCCATACATACCCTGGACGGGAACGCTAGTCCCCTGGAAGGCACAGCAGCTGGGAGCTGGAGTTTAGGGGCTGTGGAGCAATTCCAGGATGAGGGCTGCTGTTGACTGTGGAGAAATGGGTCGAGGGGATGTGAGGGAGGAGACTGTGGTGGGAAATGCCAACAGAGGAAAGCCAGGCAGCCATGGTAGCAAGGCAATACTGCTGAGTCATGAAAAGGGGGTGGAGCCGCCACCATAGCCTCACTCTCCCCACACGCCAGCATCAGCACCTGAACAATAGAGAGGCTGGACCACCAAACACCTGATGCACTGAGCCAGGGGGCCCCCTCTGTGTGCCTGATGCACCGAACAACAGAGAAGGACCCAGGCAGTCTACGGCCATACCACCCTGAACGCGCCCGATCCCGTCTGATCTCGGAAGCTAAGCAGGGTCGGGCCTGGTTAGTACTTGGATGGGAGAAGGACCCAGGCAAGGGAGCCCTCGAAGTGCCTGAACGAGCGGAGCTACAGAGAAAGACTGGCCAAAAAGACCTGATCACCAACTATAAGAGGCTCGAAAAAAGACTCTGATAGGCTGTAACTCCTGTGGCATAGACAGTCCACGTCCTTGCACACCTGGTGCCACCAGAGTCCCCACAAGCCAAGCAGCTGCACCACCTTCATGCTCAATTCTCACTGGAGCAGAGCTGCCACAGGCAAAAGAAGTCTTGCATCTATGTGTGCATAGTCACTTTGGTCGTGTCCAACTCTTTGTGACCCTGTAGATTGTGTCCTGCCAGGTCTCTCTGTCAGGAAGGGGGTTCTCCAGGCAAGAATACTGGAGTATATTGGCCAATACTGCTTGCCATACCCCTCTAGAGAGCTGTATTTCCTGATGCCCTAGCTGCCAACTCCTCTGAGTACCTGGTGCTGCCAGAACCCCTGCAACCCAGGCAGCTGCTCCACCTCCACACCTGGCCCTCACAGGGGCAAGCCCAAGTCCTCCAGAGAAGCCTCAGGAGCAAACTCCAGTGGATGACCCACATGCAGACGTGTAAGTAAAACCACAATTGAAACCCAGGGGCAGTGTGGCTAAGGAAGAAGACCCAAAGCCTTCCCACCAGCTGTACAAGCTGCAGACTCTGTGTCTATGGAATATATAAAATGTCATCGAGAGCTCCCACAAAAGAACACGCACTAATTCTGATAGCTGTGGACACTGGAGGCAAGAACACAGGAATGGGACCAGACTAGAATCTGAGCTGTCCCCACAGCAGGCCCAGAGATCAGCACAGCATTGGAGGGCATCCTAGACAAGTAAGGTGGGGTATGACTCCCAGCAAGGGAAAGGACTCTGAAAGCAGTGACTCAAAAAAACATTTATTAGTCTTATTTTTTGACTTGTTCTGTAGGTTCTTTTGGATTTTTTTTCTTCTGTTTTTCATCTCTCTCTGTTGTAGTTGTCAACCTCATTGGCACTTTGAAACCCAATTAAGCTTTTGAGCTTTTTTTTTTTCCTCTCTCATTCACATTTTTTATTGTTGTTATAAACCTCTGCCTCTACACTGGGCTTTTGCAGTTCTGTGGAGTTTTCCTTTTTTTTTTTTTTATTCTCTCTCTCTTTCTAATTTTTAAACCTATTATTATTTTTTCTACATTTATTCCTTTGTTTTTCCTACTCTTCTTTTCCCATCACAGTTAATCTTTAACATACATAAATCTTCTTTATCTATCTCTGTCTAACTTTGCATATCTATTTGTTCTTTCTTTTCTTTCTCTCTTTTCCTCTCAAAGTATTTGTTAGTTTTATTTTCATTGCTTTATTCCCCAATTGGCACCTTGCTTTAGTGTTTTTTTTTTTTTTTCCAGTTTGTGCTTTAGTTAGCTTTGTTCTGTTAGATATAATTTTTGGTTTCCTTTGTTTGCCAGGTAAATCTATTGTACTTTATTTTTGTTGGGCTCTTTTGATTTTGCTTATAGATGTAAATGTATATATCCAGTCACATTTTTTATTGTTGTTATAAACCTCTGCCTCTACAATGGGCTTTTGCAGTTCTGTGGAGCTTTCCTATTTTTTTCCTTTTTTCTTTCTTCTTCTGTTTTTTTCTTTTTCTCTTTTTTATAATTTCAATTCTTAATTTTTTAAAATTTACTATATTTTTTCTATATTTATTCCTTTGTTTGCCTTTCCTACTGCTTTTTTCCCCTTGCGGTTAATCTTTAATGTATATAAATCTTCTTCATCTACCTCTATTTAAATTTGCACATCTATTCTTCCTTTCTTTTCTTTCCTCTCAACATATTTGTTAGTTTTGTTTCCATTGCTTTATTCCTCACTTGGCACCTTGCTTTAGTTTTGTTTTCCAGTTTGTGTTTTACTTAGTTTTGTTCTTAACGGGTAAATATAAGTTTTTATTTCCTTTGTTCATCAGGTCAATCTACTTACTTTATTTTTGTTGGACTGTTTTGACTTTACTCATGGGTGTATATGTATACATGTATACTCCATTGTTTTAATTATTATTTGCCTGATTTTGTGACTGCCATTTGTCTGGGATTCACCTTTCGTTTCTCATTTTTCGATATTTGCTTTAATCTCTCTTAATGCCATAATAAACCACTTGTGAAATCTTCATTCCTGACCAGAGATCAAATTCTGAGCCTTTAGAATGGGAGCACTGACTCCAAAACCCTAGACTACCAGAGGACTAACTCTAGGAAGTATCAAATAATGAGAACTCACACAAATGAAACCACTTTAATACAAGACCCAGCACCAGCCAACCGCCAATAGAACCTTGTACAGGACACCTCATCTAATCAACAAACAAAACAAAAATACAAACCCAACCATCAGTAGACAGGATTACCACCTCACTGAGCCTTGCCCATCAGAGGAAAAACAAACAAACAAACAAACACTCAGCACAAATCTCACCCTATACAAAGCTTACACAAACCACTGGACCAACTTTAGGAGGGCAGAAACCAAAAAGAAGAAAGAATTGAATCTTCTTCAAGGAAAGAGTTCAACTTTCCTTGAAGCCTAGGAAAAGGAGACCTCAAAAACAATAAGTTAAAAAAAATAATGAAAAGGCAGAGAAATACTACACAAATGAAGGAACAAATTAGAAACATGGAAGTCCAAATAAATGAAGAAGAAATAGGCAAACTACCTGAAAAATTATTCTGAATTCAGAATAATGATAGTAATAGATGATCAAAACCTTGAAAACAAAATGGAGAAAATACAAGACTCAATTAACAAAAACCTAGAAGAATTAAAGAATAAACATACAAAGATAATACAATTACTGAAGTTAAAAATACTCTAGAAGGACTCAATAGCAGAATATCTGAAGCAGAAGAACTAATCAGCGAGCTGGAAGATAAAATGGTGGAAATAACTTCTGAAGAGCAGAATAAAGTAAAAAGAATGAAAAGAACTGAGGATAGTCTCAGAGACCTCTGAGACAATATCAAACACACCAATATTCAAATCATGAAGATCCCAGAAGAAGAAGAGAAAAAGAAAGGGTATGAGAAAATCTCTGAAGAAATTATAGTTGAAAAGTTCCCCAACATGGAAAAGGAAACAGTCAAGTCCAAGAGTCCCATACAGGATAAACCCAAGGAGAAACACACCAAGGCACATACTAATCAAACTAACAAAGACTAAACACAAAGAAAGACTATTAAAAGCAGCAAGGGAGAATCAATAAGTAACCTACAAGGGAAACCCCATACACTTAACAGCTGCTCTTTCAGCAGAAACTCTGCAGGCCAGAAGAGAATGGCAGGATACACTTAAAGTACCAAAGAGAAAAATCTACAGCCAAGATTACTGTACCCTGGAAGGATTTCATTCAAAATTGAGAAATAAAAAGCTTTTCAGACAAGCAAAATTTAAGATAATTCAGTACCACCAAACCAGCTTTACAACAAAAGTTAAAGGAACTTACATAGTCAAGAAATACGTAAAATGAAAAAAAGATCTACAAAATCAACTCCAAACAATTAAAAAAATGGCAATAGGAACTTATATATCAATAATTACTTTAAATATAAGTGTATTAAATGGTCCAATCAAAAGACACATACTGGCTGAATGGATACAAAAACTAGACCCATATATATATATTGTCTACAAGAAACCTACTTCAGACCTCAAGACACATGTAGACTAAAAATGAGAGGATGGAAAAATATATTCCATACAAATGGGAAGCAAAAGAAAGCTGGTGCAGCAATTCTCATTTCAGACATAATAGACCTTAAAACAAAGAAGATTACAAGAGATAAGGAAGGACACTACATAAAGATCAAGGGATCAATCCAAGATGAAGACATAACAATTATAAATATCTATGTACCCACCAGAGGAACACCACAATACATACGATGAACACTAACCGACATAAAAAGAGAAATTGACAGTAACACAATATTAGTAGGAGACTTTAACACCCCATTCACACCAATGGACAGATCATCACAACAGAAAATTAATAAGGAAACACAAGTCTTAAATGATACATGAGATGAGATGGATCTCATTGATATTTTCAGGACATTTCATCTGAATGCAGAAGAATACACCTTCTTCTCAAGTGCACATGGAATATTATCCAGGAGAGACTACATCTTGTGTCACAAATGAAACTTCAGCAAACTTAAGAAAACTGAAATCATATCAAGCATCTTTTCCAACCACAATGTGATGAGACTAGATACCAATGACAAGATATGAACTGTAAGAAACACAAACACACGGAAATTAAACAGCATGTTTCTAAATAATCAACAGGTTACTGAAGAAATCAAAAGGGAAATAAGAAAATTTCTAGAAACAAATAACAATGAAAACACAACAACTCAAAACTTATGAGATGCAGCAAAAGCAGTTCTAAGAGGGAAGTGTATAGCAATACAATCCTACCTCAAGAAAAAAGAAAAACATTGAATAGACAACCTAACTTTACACCTAAGACAATTGGAAAAAGAAGAACAAAAAAATCCAAAAATTAGTAGAAGAAATCATACAGATCTGAGCAGAAATAAATGAAAAGGAAATGAAAGAAACAGTAGTAAAGATTAATAAAACAAAAAGCTGGTTCTTTGAGAAGATAAACAAAATTGACAAACTTTTATCAGACTCATCAAGAAAAAAGAGACAAGAATCAAATCAACAAAATTAGAAATGAAAAAGGAGAGGTTACAACAGGCAATGTAGAAATACAAAGGATTATAAGAGACTATTATGAACAACTATATGGCAATGAAATGGATAATCTGAAAGAAATGGACAGATTCTTAGAAAAGTTCAATCTTCCAAGACTGAACCAGGAAGAAATAGAAATTATGAACAACCCAATTATAAGCACTGAAATTGAAGCTGTGATTAAAAATCTCTCAAAAAATAAAAGCCCAGGGCCAGATGGCCTCACAGGAGAATTCTAGCAAACATATAGAGAAAAGCTAATGCTTACCCTTCTGAAACTCTTTCAAAAAATTGCAGAGGAAGGAACACTTCCAAACTCATTCTACGAGGCCACCATCACCCTGATACAAAACCAGACAAAGACAATACAAAAAGAGAAAACTACAGGCCAATATACTGATGAAAATAGATGCAAAAATCCCAACAAAATTTTAGCAAACAGAATTCAGCAACACATCAAAAAACTCATACACCATGATCTAGTTGGGTTTAATCCAGGGGTGCAAGGATTCTTCAACATACAGAAATCAATCAATGTGATACACCATATTAACAAATTGAAAGATAAAAATCATATGATAATCTCAATAGATGCAGAAAAAGCCTTTGACAAAATTAGCACCCATTTATTATTAAAACTCTTCAAAAAAATGGGCATAGAAGGAACCTACCTCAACATAGTAAAGGCCATATATGATAAGCCTACAGTAAACATTATTCTCAGTGGTGAAAAACTGAAAGTATTCCTCCTAAGATCAGAAGCAAGACACGGGTGTCCACTTTCACCACTATTATTCAACATAGTTAAGTTCTAGCTATAGCAATCAGAGAAGGAAAAAATAATAAATGAATGACTCCAGATTGGAAACGAATGAGTAAAGCTCTCACTGTTTGCAGATGATATGATACTGTACATAGAAAACTTCAAAGATAGTATCAGAAAATTACTAGAGCTAATCAGGGAATTTAGCAAAGTTGCAGGATGCAAAATCAATACATAGAAATCACTTGCATTTCTATATACTAACAATGAAAAATCAGGAAGAGAAATTAAGAAATCAATCCCATTCACCATTACAACAAAAAGAATTAAATATATAGGAATAACTTTACCTAAGGAGACAAAAGAACTGTATACAGAAAATTATGTATACATAATGAAAGAAATCAAACATGACATAAACCGCTGGAGACATTCCATGTTCCTGGGTAGGAAGAATCAGTATTGTGAAAATGACTATACTACCAAATGCAATCTACAGATTCAATGTGATCCCTATCAAATTAACAATGTGATTTTTCACAGAACGAGATCAAAAAATTTCACAATTCATATGGAAACACAAAAGACCACAAATAGCCAAAGCAGTCTTGAGAAAGAAAAATGGAGCTGGAGGAATCAACCTTCCTGACTTCAGACTGTACTAAAAAGTTACAGTCATCAAGACAGTATGGTACTGGCACAAAAACAGAAATATAGACCAATGGAACAAGATAGAAAGCCCAGAAATAAACCCATGCACCTATGGGTACCTTATTTTGACAAAGAAGGCAAGAATACACAATGGGGCAAAGACAGCCTCTTCAATAAATGGTGCTGGGAAAACTGGACAGCTACACATAAAAGAATGAAATTAGAACATTTCCTAACATCAAACACAAAAATAAACTCAAAATGGATTAGAGATCTAAATGTGACACCAGAAAGTTTAAAACTCTTAGAGGAAAACAGAGGCAGAACACTCGATGACATAAATCAAACCAAGATCCTCTATGACCCACCTCCCACAGTAACAGAAATAAAAAGAAAAGTAAACAAGTGTGACCTGATTAAACTTAAAAGCTTATGCACAACAAAGGAAAGTATAAGCAAAGTGAAAAGACAACCTTCAGAATGGAAGAAAATAATACCAAATGAAACAACTGACAAAGGATTAATTTCCAAAATATACAAGCAGCTCATACAACTCAATATCAGAAAAACAAACAACCCAATCAAAAACTGGGAAAAAGACCTAAACAGACATTTCTCCAAAGAAGACATACAGATGGCTAACAAACACATGAAAAGATGCTCAACATTGCTCATTATTCAGTTCAGGTCAGTTGCTCAGTTGTGTCAGACTCTTTGCGACCCCATGAATTGCAGCCCGCAGGCCTCCCTGTCCATCACCAACTCCTGGAGTCCACCCAGACCCAAACTCCACTGAGCCGGTGATGCCGTCCAACCATCTCATCCTCTGTCGTCCCCTTCTCCTCCTGCCCCCAATCCTTCCCAGGATTTTTCTGAAAGGATTAGATTTCAGTGTAAAAAACAAATGTAAAAGTAATACGGAAACTATAACAGCAAGTATTATCTAAACCTACAAGTGGAAAGCTTTTCTTATTTGACATCAAAAATCATAAAGCATAAAAATAAAGAGTTGACTACATATTTGTATGGAAGGATATATAAAGTCAGAGGACAAATGAATCACTGAAGAAAAACATTTACAACCTATGTGAGAAACACAGAGACAGTATTCATAATATGTGAAAAAATAGCACACTTCAGAAAAAAACAAGTAACCCTATAGGAAGAAATGTTTGCATAACATGAAAAAGCAACCCCCAAGAAAAATATTGACTATTAGTAATAGAAAGATAACCAACAAAATGCCAAATGATGGGATATTATCTTTCCTCCCTCAGAGTAGCAAAGATATAAAAATTTTAGTAATGCTAATAAGTTTTCTTATATATTTCTGATGACAGTGTGTATGAGTTCAATATTTTTGGAAGAAAATACTTTAACATTGTTATCATAGTAGAAATATTCTTATCATAGCAAATACTAGTAAAATACAAACATCATAGCAAAGACTATTAAAATGTCCATCAACGATTGGTTAACATATTAAGATATTACAATAAAATGAATGCTAAACATGCACTAAAACATATAAAAGAGATCTATATGATTATATATGAAAAGAAATTCCTGCCATATTATTGGGTAAAAAACAAATGTCTCCCTCAAAATTATAAAGCCATCTCAAGAAAGACAGGACCAGACATTGCTGGCTTTAAAGATCAAAGGGGATCATAAGCCAATGAACATGTACAGCCTCCAGAGGCTGTGAAAGGACTATAACCCTTAGTTACAATACTAGTCTTAGGGGAAAAATTATTTGTGCTACCAGATCTCTATCTGGTGTGATTTCCAGAAATGCATTCTAGACATAAACAAGGACTGTCCGTACTATTTCAGGAAGTAGGAGTAATAAAAATCAGTATTTCAGTGAAGATTGAAATGCATCCTGTAATCAACCAGTGGATCAGGGTACAAGACAAATAATGATTCTAATAGAACTTGGGGAATAGTATTAAATAGGATTTAATATATTGTTTCTAAATGTATCTTTGTTTATGACTCTACAACTAACTTTTTCTCAATTCTGTGACAAAAAGAAGTATACAGGACAGGATAACCAAGAAGAATCTGGTTCTCAATGAATTCTAAATAAGTGATTTTTGAACTGCACAAAATAAAAAAATTGACATACCATTAGTTAGAATCAACCAGAAAAAAAGAGAGGACTTACACACAATCAGAAATGAAAGAGGAAATGTTAAATCTTATACTACAGAAATACAAAAAAAATAAGACTACTACAAACAACTATACACTAACAAACTGGACCTAGAATAAATAAATTTATACGTTCCCAAGACAGATCATGAAGAAACAGAAAATCTGAAAAGACTCATTCCTAGTAAGGAGATTGGATCAGTAATCAAAACCTCCAAACAAACAAAAGTCCAGGACCAGAAGGCTTCACTTGTGAATTCTACCAAACATTCAAAGGAGAATTAATATCAATCTTTGTCAAACTCTTCTAAAAAATAGAAGAGAATACTTCTAAGTTCACTTTACAAAGTCAGAATAACCCTGATATAAAACCAGACAAGGACAACACAGAAAAAGAAAATTTACAGGCTGATATTCCTGATGAGCATACATGTAAAAATTCTCAACAAGATATCAGCAAACCAAATTCAACATTATTTAAAAGGATCATGCATCATGACCAAGTGAAATTTATTTCAGGTATGCAAGGACGGTTCAACATCTGCAAATCAACGTAATACACCATGTTTATAATGAAGGATAAAAAGCATATGATCAATTCAATCAATGCAAAAACAGCACTTGACAAAATTTAACATCCACTTATGACAACAATTCTCAACAAGTGGTATAGAGGGAACATAATCCAATGTAATAAAAGCCAGATATGACAAACCCACAGCTGACATTATACCCAGTGGTGAAAATCTAAAAGCTTCTTCTCTAAGATCAGGAAGAAGACAAGGATGCCCAGTTTCACCATTTTCATTCAACATAATATTCAAAGGACTAGTCACAGCAATTAGGCATAATAAAGAAATAAAAGACATCCAAACTGGAAACAAAAAAGTAAAGCCATCACAAATTGCAGATAACATAATACTATATATAGGAAAACCTAAAGACGACACTAAAGAAAACGTTGGAATTAATACATTTAGTAAAGCTACAGGATATAAAATCAATATACAGAAATATGTTGCATTTCTATATACTAATAACAAATTACCAAAGAAATAAATAATATAATTCAATTTACAATTGTATCAAAAAGAATAAAATACCTAGGAACAGGTATTTTTCTTATTCATTAAAATACACTAAAAATAAGACACTGATGAAACTGAAGACATTAAAGCATTGAAAAATGTTATATATTAATGGATTGGACAAATATTGTTAAAATGTCCAGACTACTCAAAGTAATCTACACATTAAATGCAATTCCTATCAAAATCCATATACACAATGGGATACTATTCAGCCATAAAAAAGAAGGAAATCTTGCTATGTGCAACAACATGGACAGACCATGAAGGCATTATGCTAGTGAAATAGGCTAGACTGAGAAAGACAAACACTAAAGTGTATCACTTATATGTGGAATCTAGAAAACAAAGAACGATATAAGCTCATAGATAAATAGAGATAAGATGAGTGGTTGACAGAGGTTGAATGTGGGGTTGAGCTAAATGAGTGAAGAAGGTCAAATGGTACAAACTTATGGTTATAAGTGAGCTGTGGGGAGGTAATTACATCGTGGGAACTATAGTTAACAGTACCATATTGCATATATGAAAGTTGTTAAAAGTGAATCTTAAGTTACCATCATAAGGAAAGAAATTCTGTAACTGTGTATAGTGACAGATGTTAACTAGACTTACTATGGTAATTGTGTTATCATATATGGACTATAAAGAAAGCTGAGGACCAAAGAATTGATGCTTTTGAAATGGGGAGAAGACTGTTGGAGAAGACTCCTGAGAGTCCCTTGGACTGCAAGGAGATCCAACCAGTCCATCCTAAAGGAGATCAGTCCTGAATATTCATTGGAAGTAATGATGCTAAAGCTGAAACTCCAATACTTTGGCCACCTTATGCGAAGAACTGACTCATTTGAAAAGATCCTGATGCTGGAAAAGATTGAGGGCAGGAGGAGCAGGGGACGACAGAGGATGAGATGGCTGAAGGGCATCACTGACTTAATGGACATGAGTTTGAGTAAATTCCAGGAGGTGGACAGGAAGGCCTGGTGTGTTGCAGTCCACGGAGTTACAAAGAGTTGGACACAACTGAGCAACTGAACTGAACTGAACTGATATATAAAAATCAAATCATTATATTGTACACATGAATTAATACAATGTCTGTCAGTTATCCCTCAATAAAAAGGGACTTGATTAATGAATTAATATATAACAGAAAGATGAATGCTAAATATTCATTAAAACTTATAAGAGAAATCTATGACACTATAAACTAAATAAGAAACTACTGTACATTAAAGGGTTAAAGACATAAACTACAAACAAAATTTATAAAACCAAATATGTAATTATAATTTATCTCACATCCATCCTGTGCTTACCACATGGCAAGCACAATGACACACACCAAGTGCTACAGGTGTAAGTACACACTCATCTAAGTCCAGTTCAGTCGCTCAGTCGAGTCCGACTCTTTGTGACCCCATGAACTGCAGCACGCCAGGCCTCCCTGTCCATCACCAACTCCCGGAGTCCACCCAAACCCATGTCCATCGAGTCGGTGATGCCATCCAGCCATCTCATCCTTTGTTGTCCCCTTCTTCTCCTGCCCCAAATCCTTCCCAGCATCAGGGTCTTTCCCAATGAGTCAACTCTTCGCATGAGGTGGCCAAAGTACTGGAGTTTCAGCTTCAACATTAGCCCTTCCAATGAACACCCAGGACTGATCTCCTTTAGGAGGGACTGGTTGGATCTCCTTGCAGTCCAAAGGACTCTCAAGAGTCTTCTCCAACACCACAATTCAAAAGTATCAATTCTTCGGTGCTCAGCCTTCTTCACCATTTAATTCTCACATCCATACATGACCACTGGAAAAACTATAGCTTTGACTAGATGGACCTTTGTTGGCAAAGTAATGTCTCTGCTTTTCAATATGCTATCTAGATTGGTCATAACTTTCCTTCCAAGGAGTAAGCATCTTTTAATTTCATGGCTGCAATCAACATCTGCAGTGATTTTGGAGTCCAAAAATATAAAGTCGGACACTGTTTCCACTGTTTCTCCACCTATTTCCCATGAAGTGATGGGAACAGATGCCATGATCTTGGTTTTCTGAATGTTGAGCTTTAAGCCAACTTTTTCACTCTCCTCTTTCACTTTCATCAAGAGGCTCTTTAGTTCCTCTTCATTTTCTGCCTTAAGGGTGGTGTCATCTGCATATCTGAGGTTATTGATATTTCTCCTGGCAATCTTGATTCCAACTTGTGCTTCCTCCAGCCCAGCATTTCTCATGATGTAATCTGCATATAAGTTAAATAAGCAGGGTGACAATATACAGCCTTGACATATTCTCATCTCTTTCAGAATTTTCCACAGTTTATTGTGATCCATACATTCAAAGGCTTTGGAATAGTCAATAAAGCAGAAGTAACATTTTTCTGGAACTCTCTTGCTTTTTCGATAATCCAGCAGATGTTGGCAATTTGATCTCTGGTTCCTCTGCCTTTTCTAAAACCAGCTTGAATATTTGGAAGTTCATGGTTCATATACTGCTGAAAGCCTGGCTTGGAGAATTTTGAGCATTACTTTACTAGCATGTGAGATGACTGCAGTTGTGTGGTAGTTTGAGCATTCTTTGGCATTGCCTTTCTTTGGGATAGGAATGTAAACTGACATTTTCCTGTCGCCATTGCCAAGTTTTCCAAATTTGCTGGCATATTGAGTGCAGCACTTTCACAGAATCATCTTTTAGGATTTGAAATAGCTCAACTGGAATTCCATCACCTCCACTAGCTTTGTTTGTCGTGATGCTTTCTAAGGCCCACTTGACGTCACCTTCAAGGATGTCTGGTTCTAGCTGACTGTGAGTAATCACACCATCATGATTATCTGAGTCATGAAGATCTTTTTTGTATAGTTCTTCTGTGTATTCTTGCCACCTCTTCTTAATATCTGCTGCTTCTGTTAGGTCCATACCATTTCTGTCCTTTATCGAGCCCATCTTGGCATGAAATGTTCCTGTGGTATCTCTAATTTCCTTGAAGAGATCTCTAGTCTTTCCCATTCTGTTGTTTTCCTCTATTTCAATGCATTGATCGCTAAGGAAGGCTTTCTTATCTCTCCTTGCTATTCTTTGGAACTCTGCTTTCAGATGGGATTATCTTTCTTTTTTTCCTTTGCTTTTCGCTTCTCTTCTTTTCACAGTTATTTGTAAAGCTTCCTCAAACAGCCATTTTGCTTTTTTGCATTTCTTTTTCTTGGGGATGGTCTTAATCCCTGTCTCCTGTACAATGTCACGAACCTCTGTTCATAGTTCATCAGGCACTCTATCAGATCTAATTCCTTCAATCTATTTCTCACTTCCACTGTACAATCACAAGGGATTTGATTTAGGTCATACCTGAATGGTCTAGTGGTTTTCCCTACTTTCTTCAATTTAAGCCTGAATTTGTCAGTAAGGAGTTCATGATCCAAGCCACAGTCAGCTCCCAGTCTTGTTTTTGCTGACTGTATAAAGTTGTCCCATCACTTCATGGCAAATAGATGGGGAAAAATGGAAACAGTGATGAATTTTATTTTCTTGGGCTCCAATATCATTGTGGATGGTGACTGCAGCCATGAAGTTAAAAGACTCTTGTTCCCTGGATGCAAAGCTATGACCAACCTAGACAGCCTGTTAAAAAGCTGAGACATCACTTTACTGACAAAGGTAAACTTTGGAACTTTCACAACTTTTACTAGTGAAAGTTGTGATTTTTCCAATAGTCGTGTATAGATGTGAGAGTTGGACCACAAAGAAGACTGAGCACTGAAGAATTGATGCTTTTGAACTGTGGTGTTGGAGAAGACTCTTGAGAACCCCTTGAATAGCCAGGAGTTCAACCAGTCAAAACTAAAGGAAATCAACCCTGAATATTCATTGGAAGGACTGATGCTGAAACTGAGGCTCAAATACTTTGGCCACCGGATGCCAAGATTCATTTCTCTGGAAAAGATTCTCATGCTGGGAAATATTAAGAGCAGGAAGAGAAAGGGGCGACAGAGGACAGTGGTTGGATGGCATCATCAACTCAATGGACATGAGCCTGTGCAAACTCCAAGAGATAGTGAAGGACAGGGAAGCCTGCTGTGCTGCAGTCCATGGTGTCACAAAGAATTGCACATGACTGAGTGATTCAACAACAACAATCAGGGGAGAACCAGAGTTTTATTTGAGAGAAAAAGAAATAGAAAATATAGTATTTTGTTAACTCTCAGAAAAATTATCCATTTATTTTCAAAAAGATTATAGTCTTACGTGTGCTACTTTCCAAATACAGTGCCCTGGTCACCTTTATATCCCATATAGTTTCTTCATATGAATAGTATTAGTAAATGGTGGCTCCCTTAAATGACAGATTACTTTTATTAGAAAGTCTTGGGAGTGATAAAGTTTTATAGAGCAGTTCCCACCACATTATGAACTTAATGCTATTAAATATGCAGTTTTGAAAAATAAGTGTTTCTTTATAATAAACTTATATCAAATAATAAGTTTTAGTTCTTGTGAATAATGTCATCTCTTTGAACATTTAATATGTTCAAAGATAAACATAGCTTCTTTTGGTGAAGGAACGTTCAAGTAATTTATGAACTACATAATATAAACAAACATGTATACATACGCATAATTTGTGTATCTTTAACAATATATTCTGAAACTGGTATATTTTAAGATCATGTAAGAAAAATCATTTGTTTTACAAGAATACCCCCAGCAAATGTTATACCATCACTTATTTATCCTATTTTAGGATATACGTGGGCTCACAAACACTATTAAAATGCTTGTCAAATAATAAAATACTTTGACCCTCAGGGCAGAGTTATTCACCAAGATTGAAAAATACAGAAAATGACAAAAGTGGGGTCTTAAATTCAACTTTAAACTTCAAAAAGAGTCACAGCCACAAGAAACTGTGGCTTCAGTTATAACTGAAGATTTGACTTTCTGATTTTTGGTATTGCTACCTTTTGGACACAACAGTTATGTTATAAACTATGACCACATCAACTCTGAGGTAGACTATCCCATTCAAACAAAATCAAACAACCTGAAAAGCTCTCACTCTCGTGGAGTGGAGAATCGTCCTCAAACTGTCAGCGGCTGTGTTTCAAGGATCCTCCTGATTCAGGCCTCCAGTAGCGTTTGAAAAGAAATGTCAAAAGCAAAATAATACTGCACTGCTGTCACATACATCAATACGTGGACTTGAAAACCACAATTACAGCAGATTGAAGTTCCCATTATTTGACACCAAGTTAGCCTTCTCAAAACAATGACCTCACTGTGGTCACTTACTTATTTATGTGTTAAATAATAAATAGCCAAGTTTCCTTTGCAAATCCATGCAGTCTTTCCCAGGAATATGCTACTAAAATGATTTGGACTGAGCATTCAAGGATCTTAGGAGTCTGGTTTATAACAGGACTTTTATAAGAGCTCATTGTACTCCTACGTTACAAGACAATTTCTAAATGAGTCCTCAAAAACTCCCATTGTGGCTCATAATTCATGTATTCAGTAAATATATCATGGAAAATTACATGAAATATAATCTTTCATCAATAAAAACTGTTATATCACAAGGCAAGAAGATATTGAGTAACAATGTAGCTATGTCCATCTTACTTAATATTAAAAATACAAGTATTTAAAAAAGAATGAGTTCGGAAGCTTTCAGTTCAAGATGGTGGAATACAAGGATGTGTGCTCATTTCCTCCTTCAAGAGACCAAAATTGCAACCAGCTATTAAGCAACCATTAACAAGAGGATGTGGGAACCCACCAAATAAAGATACCCCACGTGTAAAGACAAAGAATCACCTGCAGTGAGTCGGTAGGAGGGGTGCAATCACAAAGCAAATCCCAGAAACACCAGGTGGGTGACCCACAGATGGGAAAACAATAATACCAAAGCAATTCTCGCACTATTGTGAAGGTTCTGAACCCCATGTCAGGCTTCCCAGCTTGGGGGCCCAACAAAGAGACTGGGAATATCCAGGGAATCTGGCCTTAAGGGCAGCAGGATTTGATCATTGGCCTTCCCAAGGACTAAGGTAACCAGAGACTCATCTTAGAGGGCACAAACAAAATTTTGCATGCACCAAGACCCAGAGGAGAGAAGCAGTGACCCCACAGGAGGCTGACCCAAAACTACCTGCTAGCGTTGGAGGACCTCCTGTGGAGGCATGGGTTGGGCAGGGGTTCACCACAGGAATGGGGGGCACTGGAAGGTCCTGCTTGGTGTAAGCTCTCCAGTTCACCGCTAACCCTACCATAGAGCCTGTAGACCCCTAAGGCCAAACAACTACGAGGGAGGGAGTACAATCCTACCCATCAGCAAATAACTGTATTAAAGCTGCACTAAGCAAGGCCCTGCCCACCAGAGCAAGACCCAGTATTTTCCATCACCAATCCCTCCCATCAAGAAGTTTACACAGGGCTCTTAGCCTCATCCAGAAGGCAGAGGGCAGGCAGAAGAATCAAGAAGCACAGTCTCATAGCAGCTAAAACAAAAACCATATTATAGAAAGCTAATCACCATGAAAGTTATGTCCTAGATGAAGGGACAAGATAAAATCCCAGGAAAACAACTAAATGAAGTACATATAGGCAACCTTCCAGAAAAAGACTTCAGAATAATGATAGTGAAGATGATCCAGAATCTGGGGAAAAGAATGGAGGCAAAGATTGAGAAGATGCAAGAAATGTTTACCAAAGACCTAGAAGAACTAAAGAACAAACAAATAGAGATGAATAATACACTAGAAGGAATCACTAGTAGAATAACTAAGGCAGAAGACAGATATATGACCTGGAGGACAGAATGGTGGAAATCACTGTCCTAGAACAGAAAAACGAATGAAAAGAAATGAAGACAGCCTCAGAGACCTCTGGAACATTAAATGCACCAACATTCACATTATAAGGGTCCCAGAAGAAGAGAGAGAAAGGACCTGAGGAAATATTTGAAGAGATAATAGCTGAAAAATTTCAGAACATGAGAAAGGAAATAGTAAATCAAGTCCAGGAAGCACAGAGAGTTCCAGGAAGGATAAACCCAAGGAGGAACACACTGAGACACAGTAATCAAGCAGACAAAAATTAAAGACAAGAGATAAAATATTAAAAGCAACAAGGGGAAAAGGACGAATAACATACACGGGAACTCCCATCAGGCTATCAGCTGATTTCTCAACAGAAACTCTACAAGCCTGAAGGGAATGGCATGACATATCTAAAGTGATGAAAGGGAAGAACCTACAACCAAGAATACTCTACCCAGCAAGATTCTCCTTAGACTTGATGGAGAAATCAAAAGCTTTCCAGACAAGCAAAAGTTGAGAGAATTCAGCACAACCAAACCAGGTTTATAACAAATGGTAAAGGAACTTTTCTAGGCAGGAAACACACAAGAAGGAAAAGACCTACAGAAAAAAACCAAGAAAATAGGATAATACATACAGATAATTACCATAAATGTAAATAGATTAAATGCACCAACCAAAAGACATAGATTGACTGGGTGGATGAAAACCATGTGTACGTATACACTTCGTCTTACCATATCACTCTGTTTGATCCCCTCCAAATTGTATGTGATTATTTTATATTGTTAGGTTAATCATGTTCCCATTATGGCTTGCAATTGTAATTATCTTTATCTTTTACTTTTCATCTGGCCATCGATTATGAAAACTGATAAACATCTTTTACTATTGTGATTACATAACTATTACTCACTAAATACCACTGTATCATGATTTGTCAACAGAAAAAATAATAGAACTCTATATCATCAAAACTGGGACCTAATAAAAAACCTGTAATTATTTTTAAAATCCAGATGCACATAAGAATTATCTTGAAATTTTTGAAAAATACAAATGCTCAGGCATTGCTTTTTTCTCCAGAGCTCCAGATGTTTCTAATGAGCAGTCTTAGTTAAAAACAATTAGACTACATGATAATATTTTACTTTTATCTAGTTTGTTTTACTTTTTCTATTTCATAACCAGTGCACCCATTTATTTTAGTTTATGTTCTCCAATTTCTCCAACTCTTCTCTTTTTTTGCCTTTGATGTTCTTTTTCAAGCTTTTGTCAAGTGTGTAGTGGTAAAGCTTTTGCATACATGTATAAAAATATATATAATATAAATATATTTTAGAAAACTTATGAATGTTTGCCTAACTAAAAATCTATAACATTTTGATTCCACTTGTTGGACTTAGTATTAACAGAATGCTAGATTTCTAATTAAAAAATAGATATGCAACAAGCAGAAAGTTTTACTGTGTAGCATAGGGAACCATAGTCAGTATCTTATAACAACCTATGATGGAAAATAATTTCAAAAATAATATATGTGTATTTGTATGACTGAATCACCTTGCTGTGCACCTGAAACACTGTAAGTCACCTACTTCAGTAATATATATATATATATAATTAAAAAGAATGAGTTCATCCTCATTATTAAAAGGGAAAAATTAATAACTGAGCACATCTACATTAAAAGATGCTATGGGGTGGAGATATGAGGTAGGTCTTGGTCTCCTGATATTATTTTACAAAGCATTTTACAAGAATTTGCAAACATTAAATCTTGTTTTTTGTATAGTGAAAGATTACTTAAGATTAAAGGCAGATCTTTAAAAGGAAACATTACTTTGAAAAAGAAAATACTTCAGTGTTTATGCACATACTTTTGTTTGTGAATTTGAGCAATGATGAGACTTTCCTATGTCTACATTGCTTGCTAACTGAGCCCACTGAAACATCATACTCGATCGGTAGTTGGTCTAAATGAAAGACCTAATAATGAATTTTATGATGTCATATTAAAATATTATCATATCTTTAAGAAACCTTACGATGTGCAAGATTAACTAGAAGCCAAGAAGTAACTATTTGATACTTAGAAAGATAAGAAAAAGAAGACAGTTTGGGCAATTATTCCAATATCTTATGACCTGTTTCCATCTATTAAAGGGGTGAAATAATGGATATGTCTCAAGGTATAAAGTCAGAGTTAGCCAAATTTTAATTTTCTATATTTTCTTAAAGCTAAATGTAGAGTGTCAGCAACATGAATTCTAGACCATAGGAACTCTGAATAAAAAATATACTCACAAAGCCCTAGAATGACCCCCCACCCCAAAAATGGCAGTTTAGCTCAGACGCTAATTCGTGTCTGACTCTTTGCAATCCCATGGACTGCAGCACAACAGACTTCCCTGTCCATCACCAGTTCCTGGAGCTTGCTCAAACTCATGTCCATCGAGTTGGTGATGCCATCCAGCCATCTTATCCTCTGTCATCCCCTTCTTCTCCTACCTTCAATACTTCCTAGCATCAGGGTCTTTTCAAATGAGTCAGTTCTTTGCATCAGGTGGCCAAAGTATTGGAGTTTCAGCTTCAGCATCAGTCCTTCCAATGAATATTCAGGACTGATTTCCTTTAGGATGGACTGGTTGGATCTCCTTGAAGTCCAAGGGACTTTCAAGAGTCTTCTCCAACACTACAGTTCAAAAGCATCAATTCTTCAGTGCTTAGCTTTCTTTATAGTCCAACTCTCACATCCACACATGACCACTGGAACAACCATAGCTTTGACTAGACGGACCTTTGCTGGCACAAAGCAATATCTCTGCTTTTTAATATGCTGTCTAGTTGGTCATAGCTTTTCTTCCAAGGAGAAAGCATCTTTTAATTTCAAAAGTAGCAGAGACTTACACATATTGTAATCTGATAAAATCTGTGAACAGAAAGAAAAGTAGCCCAGATGTTAGCAATGAGGATTCAATGGAGAATATTTGGATTGTTTTGTGGTTCTGAAGGCTAAAGCAGTGGGGATGGGGAAAACAAATTTCTAAAGCAAAATTCATCTCCAGAATGCTTCTGAGAAGAACTGGCTTCATCTGTTGTTTCAAGACTTGTCTGACTATAAGAATTATGTAGTACATTTTTTGGGCTTCCAAGGTGGGGTAGTGGTAAAGAATCCCTTGCCAGTACAGTAGACTCAAGAGATGCAAGTTTGATTCCTGGGTCAGGGAGATTCTCTGGAGTAGGAAATTGCAACCCACTCCAGTTTTCTTGCCTGGAAAATTCCATGGACAGAGGAGCTTGGAAGGCTACAATAAATGGGGTCGCGAAAGAGTTGTACATGACTGAGCATACATACACAGTAATCTTGTTAAAATTATAAATTCCCAACAAGGTACCCCATTTCCTAACCTCACCCTAATTCTTATCCAATAGGACTGGAATGATATAGCAATCTGCATTTTTTTGAAGAGACCCCAGGTTAGCCTTATATATTAACAAAACAAATTTAGAAAACACTCTCCTAGTCTCTTTAATTGTTCAGCCTTAAACATGACCAACATGCTTGGTTACTAATCATTCAGCATTGAATAGAGAAAACTACCCACATTCAAGTAAACGAGATCTAAAAGAGAACAAATTTCACTTTACTTTAATAGCACTAGTCAAAAAATAGAATGTTTATGTCTTGCTCTCTCGATTATTATCATCATCATTTTGTTAATGATACTGCTAGTAAAAGTTTATTACTAAAGTTATGGCATGTTTTCATACTGTTGTTATTTGAGATGACTGTATTTTCATTTAAATAAAAGAATTAAAGAAATACTTGCTATTCTCAGTCTTTATTCCATTTTCCAAAATTGTTGCCAAAATAGCAATTTTAATAATCCTCAACACACAGTACTGCCATTTATGTAGTTTTTCATCATGTGACCCAGTTGTCTCATACTAAGATTCTGAAGCCACATACATATTCAGTTTAATAAAATATCCCATATATAAGAAAAATTTAGAAAGTAGCATTTTATAATTTTAAACTTTTTTTTAAAGAAAAGCAACTTCCAATATAAGCAGCTCTTCTTTCACATAATTATTAAAAGCATTTTTCACTGAGGATTTTGGTTGACCTCCTTACATTATCACAAGGATGCATATCTACTTAATTTTTCCTTTCTTAAGTGTGTGAATCTATTCGTAGTTCAGAGGATGAGCTCAGATTTTCTGCTCGCATTAGAAAGCCAACTAAAAGAATTGTCTGAAATAAGGTGGTTGCGTCTATCTCTTCAGTTGCTCCAGGTTCTTCTTTGGATTAATAAACTAGATCACAAAAAGGCTACATAATTGAACTGTATGAATTTTATCCTTCATGTATTTGGCTTCATTGAGTTGTCTTTTAATGATAAGATTTTTTTTTTTCAAAAGATCAAGCATGAGACAATACATTACTATTTTCGTGTCAAGGATATATTTTTGAAAATATGACTTACTCTTATCCTGAAACACCCTTTTATAAATCCTAACACAAGAAATCCCTTGAACAAATTACTGTTCATGAAAAACTTGGCTTGACCTGAATAGTTACTATGCTTTTTCCATATAGATTATGGAAAATTACATAGTTGGACATATTCCTCTTTAAAACTGGCAGATATCAATCTTAAAGCTGAATTTGAAGCTCAAATTAGAAAGCTCAAGTGAAGTAATGTTAGTCCTAAAGATATACAAAGACATAGCCCCCATAGAAACCCACACAGATACACACACACACCACACATACTGACTTTGGCTTTCCTCTTTTTTCTTTTATGTGCTAAAAATAAAGTTTGATTCTTCCCTTCTACTTATCATTTTTTTAAAGTTTTTAAAATAATTAATCTCAAGTATTCTGTGGGACAAAGAAGGGTATTCTACTTTTTGTTGTTCAGTCGCTTAGTCATGTCTGACTCCTTGCGATCCCATGGACTGTGGCACACCAGGCTTTCCCATCCTTCATCATCTCCTGGAGTTTGCTCAAACTCATGTCCATTAAGTCAGTGACTGCCATCCAACCATCTTATTCTCTGTCATCCCCTTCTTCTCCTTTTCAATCTTTCCCCTTATCAAGGTCTTTTCTAATGAATCTGCTCTTCACATCAGGCGGCCAAAGTATTGGAGCTTCAGCATCAATCCTTCCAATGAATATTTAGGGTTGATTTCTTTTAGGATGGACTGGTTTGATCTCCTTGAAGTTCAAGGGACTCTCAAGACTCTATTTTTGTTCTACTTCTAACAGTACTTCCACTACTCTTGGTTCTGTTATTAACCGACAATGATTCACTGAGCATTTACCTTGAGTTCAATTATCGGGTGAGTTAGCTATGGTCATTTCTGTATTAAAAATGAAGCAAAGGGAGTTTAGAAGGGTTAAATAATTGATCCACAGAATCACCACTAGGAAGTACCATCTGCAGGTTTTAAAGCTTGGTCCTAAGTCTAATTTAATTCTATATACAAACCACTGTGGTATGCTGTAAGCATCAAACATTGTAATATTAAAGTAAATTCTATCAATGATAACAGTATGATTATTTGATGTCATCAGCAAATACTTTTTATAGGTCAGTCTTTACTTTCTATTTTCAGTCAGTGATATTTGTATCTTACAAACACAGATTAATACTCAATGCACTGATGAGAGGACATACCCTTTTCTGTTTTTATTTTATAACATAACAATTTAGGAGTTCAGTTCACAGTTGTGAGAAAAGAAATTGCTAAAATAACCATCAACCTGAAAAAACCCTACATATTAAACAAAATACATTACTCACATATTACATACCTATTCTGAAACACAATACTCCAAGTCTCATTTCTGACTAGGTCACACTGCTTTCGACTCCCAAGTCAAATGGCTGAGAGAGATATTAGAAGGTAGGTATAGTAAGTCTACTCTATGTGACTCCCTCAGATCCTAACACCTAACTCAAAGCTCCCATGTAAGGAGTGCACTGTATTACATTTGCCTTAATGTATAGTCAGTTTCTTTACAATGCTCTCTTTTGAAAAATGAAACTGTGAGTGGCAAGTAGAAGGTAGCCATCTACATCTTCTGCTAGTGTTAAGCATAAATTAGCCAGTGGATTCTTGGAATACTGCCAAGAAGACAGGTGGTCCTCTACATTTTTATTCAGGGCTCATATTTCTAAGTGCTGAGAAACTACAATGATAGATGACATAAAATGCATGGTTAGATATTCAAGGAATTAGTTTCAGTCAAGTATTCATCTATTCTGTCTTCTAACACTTGCTCTCTGGAATTAGACACCAAATTTTCAGATTTCCTGGTCTATCAAGTTATGTCATGTTAGACCTCAAGGCTTTCTGTGGATTTTCTTTAAGGTCTGTTCTTCATTTCCATAGGGAATGTTCATTCATTTGTAAGCTCTGTTCTTAAAAATATGAACCATAAAGACTGGCAATTTAGACCTGTTTTCTCATACTATTTGTTAGCAAAATTGAAACAATAGAAACAAGTTTTTAACCTTGCTTGCCCTACACATGTAGTTTGAAAATGTACTTTGTTGCCTTACATGTATTCAGTTCAGTTCAGTGGCTCAGTTGTGTCCCACTCTTTGGGACCCCATGAACTACAGCACACCAGGCCTCCCTGTCCATCACCAACTCCCTGAGTCTACTCAAACCCATCTCCATTGAGTCAGTGATGCCATCCAGCCATCTCATCTTCTGTTGTCCCCTTCTCCTCCTGCCCTCAATCTTTCCCAGCATCAGGGTCTTCAAATGACTCAGTTATTTGCATCAAGCGGCCAAAGTATTGGAGATTCAGCTTCAACATCAGTCCTTCCAATGAATGGCCAGGACTGATCTCCATTGGGACGGACTTGTTGGATCTCCCTGAAGTCCAAGGGACTCTCAAGAGTCTTCTCCAACAACACAGTTCAAAAGCATCAATTCTTTAGTGTTCAGCTTTCTTTATAGTCTAACTCTCACATCCATATATGACTACGGGAAAAACCATAGCCTTGACTAGACGAACCTTTGTTGGCAAAGTAATGTCTCTGCTTTTCAATATGCTATCTAGGTTCGTCATACTTTCCTTCCAAGGAGTGAGCATCCTTTAATTCCATGGCTGCAATCACCATCTGCAGTGATTTTGGAGCCTCAAAAAATAAAGTCTGACACTGTTTCCACATCTTTTTCCCATGAAATGATGGGACCATGATCTTAGTTTTCTGAATGTTGAGCTTTAAGCCAACTTTTTCACTCTCTTCTTTCACTTCCATCAAGAGGCTCTTTAGTTCTTCACTCTCTGCCATAAGGGTGGTGTCATCTGCATATGTGAGGTTATTGATATTTCTCTCATCAATCCTGATTCCAGCTTGTGCTTCCTCCAGCCCAACATTTCTTATGATGCACTCTGCATATAAGTTAAATAAGCAGGGGGACAATATACAGCCTTGACATACTCCTTTTCCTATTTGGATCCAGTCTGTTGTTCCATGTCCAGTTCTAACTGTTGCCTCCTAACCTGTATACAGGTTTCTCAAGAGACAGGTCAGATGGTCTGGTATTCCCATCTCTTTCAGAATTTTCCACAGTTTATTGTGATCCACACAGTCAAAGGCTTTGGAATAGTCAATGAAGCAGAAGTAGATGTTTTTCTGGAACTCTCTTGCTTTTTTGATAATCCAGCAGATGTTGATCTCTGGTTCCTCTGCCTTTTCCAAAATCAGCTTGAACACCTGGAAGTTCACGGTTCATGTATTGCTGAAGCCTGGCTTGTAGAATTTTGAGCATTACTTTACTAGCATGTGAGATGAGTGCAATTGTGTGGTAGTTTGAGCATTCTTTGGCATTGCCTTTCTTTGGGATTGGAATGAAAACTGACCTTTTCAGTCCTGCGGCCACTGCTGAGTTTTCCATATTTACTGGCATATTGAGTGTAGCACTTTCACAGCTTCACCTTTCAGGATTTGAAATAGCTCAACTGGAATTCCACCACCTCCACTAGCTTTGTTTGTAGTGATGCTTTCTAAGGCCTACTTGACTTCACATTCCAGGATGTCTGGCTATAGGTGAGTGTGAGTGATCACACCTTCATGATTATCTGGGTCGTGAAGATCTCTTTTCTACAATTCTTCTGTGTATTCTTGCCACCTCTTCTTAATATCTGCTGCTTCTGTTAGGTCCATACCATTTCTGTCCTTTATTGAGCCCATCTTTGCATGAAATGTTCCATTAATATCTCCAATTTTCTTGAATAGATCTCTAGTATTCCCATTCTATTGTTTCCCTCTATTTCTTTACATCTATTACTTGCTAACAATTTTCTTCAACAGTCACTTTCAGTGTTATAGAAGTGAACAGAGGTTCAGTTCAGTTTAGTTGCTCAGTCGTGTATGTCTCTTTGCTACCCATGAATCGCAGCACGCCTGGCCTCCCTGCCCATTACCAACTCCGAGTCCACCCAAACCCATGTTCATGAGTCGGTGATGCCATCCAGCCATCTCATCCTCTGTCATCCCCTTCTCCTCTTGCCCCCAATCCTTCTCAGCATTAGAGTCTTTTCCAGTGAGTCAACTCTTTGCACGAGGTGACCAAAGTATTGGAGTTTCAGCTTCAACATCAGTCCTTCCAATGAACACCCAGGACTGATCTCCTTTAAGAGGGACTGGTTGAATCTCCTTGCAGTCCAAGGGATGCTGGGAGCCGTCAGAATGCCCCCTCACTCGGATGAGAAAGTCACGAGACTGAGAAGGAAACTGCAAAGTGGATTTTCCTTCAGGGCATCCCAAGGCAAGGCCCCTCCTGGTATTTTTCTTGGGAAGTTCTGTTTATGCTCATCTGTTTATGTTTTAGCTCATCTCAGGTCAGTCCCAGTTAGAAAGAATTCATCCTGAGATAATTCCCTCAGATCTTATTTCCCTCGGAGGATCTGGGAAGGCAGATTTCCTTTCCTGAGGACAAAGGAGGTATAAGGGACATTTAAATAGATCACTATACCTCCTACTAGTTACTGGGGAGTTTACCAAGAGTTCTCTGGGGGTCATGGCAAAGCTACCACCAGAAGGGCACCTACTTGAGTCACCTTTTCACATCCCACTCCCCCGACCACTCCACGGAGGAGGCTCCCTTCCTTGAAAAAAACCAGACTGGAATGGGACTTAGGAATGCTCATAACTGTGGCCAGCATAGTTGGAGACACTGATTGCTTTAGGGTAGTGTAGACATAGGAATTCCTTTTAGTAGTTGTAAGGTTAATAGGGTTTCATTGTTAAAGCAGTGCTGCTAAACTGTCTCTTTGTCTTCTTTTCTCTTTCCTTGTAAAAACCAAAATAGGTTAATAGAATAAAACAGTTTCAAGCTTAAGCCCCTCTTTCTAGCTTCTACATAGTTGCACCTTGTCAGGGAACATTTGGCAGGAGGCTTCCTGTGTGCTGTTTTTTGATGTCCCTTATCAATCCCTGAATATTCAGAGATGAGTGGAGAGGTACACCTTTCCCGGGGACAAAAGAAATGCATACATTCTTAAAGTAAAGTAAATTAACCATTTACAGCCTTCTTCCTTCTCTGATATGGAAAGTGAGTTTTTACAACCCCCTCTCTTTGAGATAGATTCTAGCTCTATGTTTCCTGGATAAGTTGCAAGATTTTTATCTTTGCTGAAAAGGCTATCTTGTAAGACAGTGTACATATGCCCACATTATGCTGAATAAAAAGTATGCTAGAGACATTCAAATGGTAAACATACTATTGTTAAGTCTAATTATGCAGAAATCCGACCTTTTGCAAGGAAAATGAGCTTAACGTTAAAGTTGTTGATGGTAGGCAGAAAACAAAAGATTGCATAAAATAGTTGTGATGTAACAGTGATGTTTTTTGGCTATAAAACTGTAAACTAACAAAAATAAAGTGAGATGAAAGTGAAAGGAGAGTGGAAAAGTTGGCTTAAAGCTCAACATTCAGAAAACTAACATCATGGCATCCAGTCCCATGACTTCGTGGCAAATAGATGGGGAACCAGTGGAAACAGTGTCAGACTTTATTTTGGGGGGCTCCAAAATCACTGCAGATTGTGACTGCAGCCATGAAATTAAAAGACGCTTATTCCTTGGAAGGAAGGTTATGACCAACCTAGACGGCATATTAAAAAGCAGAGACAGTACTTTCCCAACAAAGGTCCATATTGTCAAGGCTATGGTTTTTCCAGTGGTCATGTATGGATTTTAGAGTTGGAATATAAAGAAAGCTGAGTGCCAAAGAATTGATGGTATTGAACTGTGGTGTTGGAGAAGACTCTTGAGAGTCCCTTGGACTGCAAGGAGATTCAACCAGTCCATCCTAAAGGAGATCAGCCCTGGGTGTTCATTGGAAGGACTGATGTTGAAGCTGAAACTCCAGTACTTTGGCCACCTCACGCAAAGAGTTGACTCATTGGAAAAGACCATAATGCTGGGAAGGATTGGGGGCAGGAGGAGAAGGGAATGACAGAGGATGAGATGGTTAAATGGCATCACTCACTCAATGGACATGAGTTTTGATAAACTCCAGGAGTTGGTGATGGGCAGGGAGGCTTGATGTGCTGCGATTGATGGGGTCTCAAAGAGTTGGACACTACTGAGTGAGTGACTGAACTATCAAAATTTGGAATCAGTATGTTGTATACCTGAAACTAATATAATACTGTAAATCAATAACACCTCAAAAAAAAATAATACCTCAATAAAAATACTTTTTAAAAATGTTAAAAAAAATCCACTAGGAAATGATGATGATAAAAGCAGAAAAAAAGCAAAAATTCTGTTTTAATATTTTTCAATCATTATTAACGGAAAACTGTTGAGAAGTATAAGAAAGTGAACATCAGATCAAGGCCTCTCAAGTATGAGGCACCTTCTCTCTACATCATGTCTCCTCCACCGTGACCAGGATCTCCCTGCCACCCCATGCAGGCCAGCCCCATCTCATCCCACCTCTGCACTATCTCTTCCAGGCTTCTCCCAGCCCCTCCCCTTCATGATGCCCTCCTCCCCACCTGAACTACAACACCCTACTCGGGTCTCCATTATCTCTCTTGCGGATAACTTACTTTCTCACTAATTAATACATGTTCACTGCAAAAATGAAAAAGAATGTTTGAGAAGTATAAAAATATAAAAGATGTTTGTAATCCCATAATCCAGGCAGAACCCTTGTTAACATTTGACATATGTCTTCACTGTCTTTGTAAAGATTCTCCTGCACACCTGTTACTGGGATTACTCTCTGCAGTTAATTCTGGGCATTGCTATTGGTACTTTGGGTTTTCCCCATGTCATGAAATATTCTTCAAAAATAGTTATTGTATGTATGCCTCAATTTTGTCCTCTGCCTGTAAACAGTGTTTGAAAAATAAGATTAGAGAATGTATCTAAATGTGTTTAATAAATCAAAATATGCTTCAGAAAAAAAAATAAAGTGAGAGACTTTTCCATCACCTCACAAAACTAACAGCAATAAAGAGAGACTGCTTCATCACCACATATCGACTCAGCTCAGTTATTCCACCAACGCCACTCATCCCTCAAGACCCCTGGGCCCCGCCGAGGCTGGACCCCGGCAGCGGGACTCTCAAGATTCTTTTCCAACACCACAGTTCAAAAGCATCAGTTCTTCAGTGCTTAGCCTTCTTCACCGTCAAAGTCTCACATCCATACATGACTACTGGAAAAACTATAGCCTTGACTAGACGAACCTTTGTTGGCAAAGTAATGTCTCTGCCTTTCAACATGCTATCTAGGTTCATCATACTTTTCTTTCAAGGAGTGAGTGTCCTTTAATTTCATGGCTGCAATCACCATCTGCAGTGATTTTGGAGCCCCCCAAAATAAAGTTTGACACTATTTCCACTATTTCCCCATCTATTTCGCATGAAGTGATGGGACCAGATGCCTTGATCTTAGTTTTCTGAATGTTGAGCTTTAAGCCAACTTTTTCACTTTCCTCTTTCACTTTCATCAAGAGGCTCTTTAGTTCCTCTTCACTTTCTGCCATAAGGGTGGTGTCGTCTGCATATCTGAGGTTATTGATATTTCTCCTGGCAATCTTGATCTCAGCTTGTGCTTCTTCCTGCCCAGGGTTTCTCATGATGAATAGAGGTTAGAAAGTTCCATATATGCTCAGTCTGTATAAACCAGAATCACTATCAATCACTCTATCATTCTATCATTCACCATTGAGTCATGCCTTTTTCTTAGCTTCCATATCTAATCCATCATATATGCTATTGGTTAATCTTCATAATGATATTTCAAACCTATCCCTCTTCATCATTTTTCTCCTGGCCATTGTTCAGTCTACCACCACTTCCAGTCCAGTCTACTACCATTATCTCCTCATTGGGTCTAGATCTTGCCCCTTCCATTCATCGTAGATACGACCATCATACTATTATTTGTAAGAAGCAGGCCTTAGAAATGCCTATCTTTTTAAACATACTCTTTATTACAATTAAACATTATATATAGAAGTACTTGATAGTAACACTTGCTGCACGGCATGTGGGGTCCTAGTTCCCTAACCAGGGTTTACACCCATGCTCCATGCATTGGAAGTGCAGAGTCTAAACCACTGGACTGTCAGGGAAGTCCCCAAAACGCCTGTGTCTTGATCAGAATCCTTCAATGACACCTAACAGACTAAAAGGGATATGGCCTAACTACTTAGTATCTCACAGAACTCCCTTTACAATCTAGCATCTTCATACCCTGCCAGCCTCTCCTTCGTCACTCACACCAATCCTCCATAAAATGCTTTATGCTTAGTAATCAGTATTTGTTGAATTAATAATTGAATGGTTTAAAGACACTCATGCACAGTGGCTTGTTTGCTATCAATATGAGCTGCTGTGGCTACCAAACATTTCTTTTTCCACTCTCTATATTCATCAAATCATAAAGGAGGTATGCAGTTGCATTGCTGTTTACATAATCCATCCATTGACTCACACTTTAAGGAGGCAAGTCTTGCGGTCTTGAGTAAATTCTTCCTCTCTTCAATGAGACAGATGATAAAAAGTGGAGGATAATGGGGCCAGGCTCTGAATCAGGTTAAGAAGTGGCTCCTGTACTCACATTCTCCATTAAAATTTTCCTCAATTTGGCATATCACTCTAAGGGCACATCTATTCAAACCACGTGCTGGGAGCTGCCTTTCATATGCTTCCCCTATGGGCTATTTCAGGAAAATTACCAGCTTTCAAGTGAGGTCTTGTAGTAATATGTGGGCTCCAAGCAACTGTGTGCTACTTTGCTACGATCCCTTATGTCTTTGACAATTTGCAATTCTATAAATCACAACATAAACATAATTTTAAAATAATTTTATTCACATGTTCTAACTCTCATAGGAAATTTCACTGTGCTTAATGCATTTAATAAATCTTTAAATAAACCAAATGAAAGCAGGATGTGATATAAATAGACATGAAAGGCTTTCCCTGGATGAAATTTAAGTTTACAAATGAGTCAGGAGACTTGACTCATGGGAAGGCAGCCAGAATGTCTCTGGGGGGAGAAAAGGGAATATACAAACAATTGCATATGGTTCGACGTGAAAATATCTCTGGTCTATTTCCCCTGACATATTGATACAACTATTTAGCCTAATAAGTTTATGTTTCATTTACCCTGAATCTTAGAACATTTATTGTTACCCTTTGTCAAGGATCATCATACAGTGAACTCATGTCAATTCAAAATAGTGAGTTATGATTCTCTCTGCCTGAGTACTTTAAAGCTCTCACTGCTTTCCCTCTGTTCTTGCCAGCATCCCCAATATTTCAGGCCATGTACAATAAATTAAATATAATTTCTGCCCTTGGTATTCAGTGACAACATATGTTGAAAATTCAGGTTTGTCTTTAATCTTTTCTTCAACCTTGAAATCGCTAATTCTGGTTTTGAAAAAGTTAAAGATACAGCTCATTATGTCAGTAGGTATTGAGAGTATCCTTAAGAATATCACTTTGAATTAATCTTATCAAAAAGCATATATTATGCAGTACTTTGTGGTAAAAATAAAGTCACTGTGAACAAAAAGGGTAGTTTTCTCTAATTCTACGAACAGAGGAGATTCAAACCAATTTTCTCATTAAATGATGTAATCATACTTATTATTACTGAGTGGACAATAATGCTTAATGAAGAGAGAGAGAGAGAATATGGATAAAAGTTTTCATTTTATTCAAATACTTTTTAAGTCAAGATTTTACTATTTTGGTTGTATTTGGCATTGCAAGGCCCAGTCCTGGTCTAAATACAAACTATTTCTCAGAAAGCTACCTAATCTCCACTAATCTTTAACTTCTGAATCTGAAAGTTAAAAAGGTTCGACTGGATCATTTAGTCTCTAAAAATGAAAGCCCCTTCTACAGCGTCTTTAGCATTTTGCAATTTCATTATTCTTCTTGAACAGTATAATTTCTCAATCCCACTGTGATAATTTTTGTTAGCTCAGGAATGTCTTCTTTATTTTATTTATGATTCAATATTAAAAGTAATCTTTTCTTTGCATGAACATTGAGGGAATATAACATCTTCCTATTATTCAGGAGGATGAAGCACAACCTCAGACAGATAAGATGCATCATAAAAACTCTTAGAATTATTGTCACATATTCATTATGCCCATGTCTTGAGAATGAGGGATCTGAGTATTCACTATTTTTAGATTAATTTATTTTAATTGGAGGATAATTACAATATTGTGATGGCTTTTGCCACACATTGACATGAGTCAGCCAGGGGTGCACATGTGCCCCCCATCCTAAAACCCCCTCCCACCTCCTTCCCCACCCCATCACTCTGGGTTGTCCCAGAGCACCAGCTTTGAGTGATCTGCTTCATACATTGAACTTGCACTGGTTATCTATTTTACATATGGTAATACGCAAGTTTCAATGCTATACTCTCAAATCATCCCATCCTCGCCTTTACCCACATAGTCCAAAAGTCAACTCTTTATATCTGCGTCTCTTTTGCTGCCTTGCATATAGGATTGTCATTATTGTTTTTCTATATTACATATATATACATTAACATACTGTACTGGCGTTTCTCTTTCTGACTTACTTCACTCTTAATAATAGGCTCCAGTTCCATCCACCTCATTAGAACTGACTCAAATGTGTTTCTTTTTATAACTGAGCAATATTCCATTGTGTGTATATGTACAACAACTTCCTTATCCATTTGTCTGCCGATGGATATTGAGGTTGCTTCCATGTCCTAGCTATTATAAACAGTGCTGCAATGAACATTGGGGTACATGTGTCTCTTTCAATTTTGGTTTCCTCTTTGTGTATGCCCAGCAGTTCTATTTCCAGTTTTTTTTAAGGAATCTCCACACTGTTCTCTGTAGTGGCAGTACCAATTTGCATTCCCACCAACAGTGTAAGGGGGTTCCCTCTTCTCTACACCCTCTCTAGCACTTACTGTTTGAGGACTTTTTGATGGCAGCCATTCTGACTGGCATGAGATGATACCTCATTGTGATTTTGATCTGTATTCCTCTAATTATGTTGAGCATCTTTTCATGTGTTTACTAGGCATCTGTATATCTTCTTTGGATAAATGTCTGTTTAGTTCTTTGGCCCATATTTTGATTGGGTTGCTCGTTTTTTTGGTATTGAGCTGCATGAGCTGCTTGTATATTTTTGAGATTAATTCTTTGTCAGTTGTTTCAGTTGCTATTATTTTCTCCCATTCTGAAGGCTGCCTTTTCACCTTTCTTATAGTTTCCTTCATTGTGCAAAAGCTTTTAATTTTAATTAGCTCCCATTTGTTTATTTTTGCTGTTATTTCCATTACTCTGGGAGATGGGTCATAGAGGATCTTGCTATGATTTATATCAGAGAGTGTTCTGCCTATGTTTTCCTCTAAGAGTTTTATAGTTTCTGGTCTTACATTTAGATCTTTAATCCATTTTGACTTTATTTTTGTGTATGGTGTTAGAAAGTGCTCTAGTTTCATTATTTTTACATGTGGTTGACCAGTTTTCCCAGAACCATGTGTTAAAGAGGTCTTTTCTCTGTTGTATGTTTTTACCTTCTTTGTCAAAGATAAAGTATCCATAGGTATGTGGATTTATCTCTAGGTTTTCTATTTTGTTCCACTGGTCTATATTTCTGTCTCTGTGCAGCACCATACTGTCTTGATGACTGTAGCTTTGTAGTTAGTCTGAAGTCAGAAAGGTTGATTCCTCCAGCTTCATTCTTCTTTCTCAAGATTACTTTGGTTATTTGAGGTTTTCTGTGTTTCCATACAAATTGTGAAATTACCTGTTGTAGTTCTGTGAAAGATACCATTGGTAGCTTGATAGGAATTGCATTGAGTCTATAGATTGCTTTGGGAAGTATACAGATCTGAATACTCTATTAATGATTGATAAGGAGACTAACTTTCTAAAGATTATTTTTTTAACTAGCCTTCCAAGACAGTAAAAAATTCAAAGACTTAAAATTGCCAAATATTTATGCAGTATTTATTACTGAAAGATTCAGTGCTTTCAAAAAAAAATATGACCTAAGTAATCTTCATATCTAGAGTAGGAATAGGTTTGTTTTATATATGGATATGATAACACTAAGGCACAGAGAGAGCTACTGATTCTACTGATTCATTGCTTAAAAAGAGCAATTGAATCCAACTGCTTTTTACTGGGTAATGAAGAGAATACTGTCTAGTAGAAACTATTCAGGATGTCTGCCCAACCCAAATCTTCTTTGACTCTCCACTATCACCTGGCAGCCATTTTTACTTGGCTCCCTGCCCACAGCTGATTGGATCAAGACTGGAAACCCTCATGTAGCACAGTAAATCCACTGATTGAGCTGTTACAAGCAATACTTCCAATAACTAGGTCAAAAGACACTAGCCATTTGGTCAGTGACATTCAAGCTGAAAGGACATATAACCTAGGAGTGAGTGCCATATGCACCCTAATGTGTAAAGAGATGAAGGAGGGAAGGAATGCTATATTTCTACCCTTTATGTTTTAAATAAATAAATAAAACTACCATCGCCAATAAATTCTCTTTAACTCTTTGAGTTAATCATTACTTCTAAAAAATCCTTCCCTAATAACTACTGACTCTCAGCTCACTCCATGATTCTTTCCTTAAACTCTCTATTACTGGTATCTAGTGACTGCTACCAACATTTGAAAAAGCAAATATGGGTAAAAAACAGTCATCAAATCCCATAAATATAACTTTGACCAATTACATTTAATAGGATGTAATTTTTTTCTGAAAAAGATCAATGTCCTTCCTAGTCCACTGTGAGGAATAAAGTGCCCAGAGAGTGATTCTGTGTAGATCCTAGATGTTCCCTTTCTCCATTGTCTCTGCAGAAAGTAAGCTCTGGCTCTACTCCTCAAAAAAATTACCCCATATGATCCTCTTGAAAGCCCTCACTCTTAGCTTTAAGAGTCTCACCTTCAGTATATGAAGGAGTTTCTGGCAATTAGTCTGTGGAACTAGGGTGGCAACCCCTTTTAGGTCATTGTCCTGTAATGCTGCTCTCTTAGCTGCCTGATCAGCTGCTTGGTTCCCTCGTGCCACTTCTGTGCTCCCTTTTTGGTGTCCTTTACAGTGGGAGACTGAAACCTCAGTGGGCAGATGGACTGCCTCCAAGACTCTAAGGATTTGATCACCATGTTTGATTGGGAACCCTCGGGTGGTCAAGTGGCCCCTTTCTTTCCAAATAGCAGCACGTGCATGGGGCACCAGAAAGGCATACTTGGACTCAGTGTAAATGGCTATTCTTTTTTCCTTTTCCCAGCTCTAAAGCTTGAGTCAGAGCTATGAGCTCAGCCAATTGGGCTGAAGTACCTGGTGGCAAAAGTTTAGCCTCTATGGTCTCAAAATTGGAGACTACTCTATATCCAGCTCTTCTTTTTCCATCCAAGACAAAGCTGCTTCCACCAGTGTACCAGATTTCTTCAGGACCTGCCAGAGGATCTCCCAACAGTCCCTCTTTGGATTTTGTCCAGTGGTCCAAGGTTTCTGGTCAAGAGTGAAAGGGGAGAGAGCCCTTGGGGGTAGGCAGGAGGGTGGCTGGGTTAAGAACTTCACCAGGGGATATAGTGAGGCCTGGGTTTTCCATCAGCACTACTTAATATTTGAGAATTCTTTGATCAGATATCCAGAAGTGGCCTGTCCCATTTAGGAGTTTTTTCACTTGGTGGCTGGTAAAAATAGTTAGTTTGCTCCCAAGAGAGAGTTTTAAAGCATCTTCTATCAGGACTGCAATAGCTGCAAGATTTCAAAGGCAGGAAAGATCTCTTCCCAATAAGGGAGTAGGACACTCGGGGACCACCAGAAACTGGTGGGAAAATATTTGCCGGCAATGAAGAAGTACTGGGGTGAATATTTGGTAATTGTTTTTCCTGTAGCACCCAAAATGGCACATGTTTGGGAGACGAAGTCTCTGGAGTAGGTGCTCAGGACAGAGTAGGTAGCCCCTGTGTCAACCAAGAAATTCTCAGACCTACCTGCCACATCCAGTTGCACCGTTGGCTCCAGCCCCATGATGGTTGTCTGTGACAAGCGGACAGCTTCAGTCGTGTTGAACCATCATGAGGGAAGGCTTGGTGCTTGACCTTGAGGGCAGAGTGCTGTCCAATGTCCCAGTTGATGGATGTTTGCTCTCAGATGAACCAGTGTTACAGCTTCATGTTACAGTTCAGTTTTGTTTTGAAAATAAAGGAAAATACTTCCTCGAGGCATGAGAACATGCAGACCCAAAAGACACAAAGAGAAGAGAGACAGCGATCTCTGGCCCTTTGGATCGTCTTTTCATATGTTTTTTCTTCTCCTCCTGGGCCTGCCCTATGTAAGTTGGGCTAGCCAGGAGTGCTGTTTCTTCTACCTGAGGTCCTCACGCAGGTCCTCGGACCTTCCTTTGTTCTATATTCATGGGCCATCGCCATTCTGGACACCTTTTTCCTATTCTAACTACCTAACAGTTTCAATCATGAAAAAGAGATGGAAACTAGAACTGATTCATAAGAAGTTTTGTTATTTCTAATTATTTCTTAAGCCCAGGAGAGCACAGAACTACTTTGAAAATGCCTTTTGCTTTATAAATAATAACAAATTAGCATAAAAAAATGGTTTAACTTGCATCAGTTTTAAAACAGCATAGGATATTACTTCTGACTTCAACAATCAATTCCCTAATTTAAATCCTTTTTCAGTGTATGTCTCTTGAGTTATATGGTGACATATAGGTATATGACATCAACCAGAAAAGCAGAACCAATAAGAATGATATAGAAAAGGGATTATAACGGATGTTTGCTCTTACATAGCTATGGAAGCGAGTTCAACAGTCCTTGCAAGACTGTTGCTTCTACATCCAGTGCTGACCCTGAAGTAGGCAGGACAAGAAGGAAGGAAGGAAAGATGGACCTGCATTAGGGAGGACAAGGTGAAACCAAAGTCAGTCTCCCAGAGCCTGTCAGTCTGATGATGTGAGTGGCCAGCACAAGAAGCTAGTCCCCTTCAGCACAAGGCTCAACATGCACCTGGCCAGGGAGCCAAAGCAGCTGAAGATCTGGCAATAGCTAAAGAAGCTGTAGGCCCACCACAGTTCCAGGCCAACAAGGTACATCAGAAAAGGAATAGGAATATTTGAGAGCTGCCAGCAGAGCATGGTACCCTGAGATGACCTTCCAAGCATAACATAGTATGCCTTTAATCTCACTTCCACCTACCGGATCTCATACACAATGTCTTGTGCATCCCATACGAACCTGGAAGTCGATAGGCACAGAACTCTGGGAAATTCATTTCCAGCTTAACTAAATTGACATAATGCAAATCCACCACAACACTTACTACTGGCTAACATTCTCATCAATAAAGAGAAACAAACAAAGTGCAAATCTTAGCTGCTTCATTTATCTGACAAGTTATTCTTTTGTTGAAACAAGAAATATTATGATCAAGTTTCAGGTTTCCAATTTTTTATCAAAGTATGTTAATCTATGTTGATATTAATAATTAATGCCAATAATTAGTATTGCTGAATCAATTAATTTGATTTAATTAGGTGCTCTGTAACCCATGAGCTGGCACTTGATCCAAACTTTTCTGTCTATCTGTGTCAGTATCCCTTGATCATAAGGTTGAATCCATACTTATTTCTCATTTCCTTTTTCTTCCCAGATATTTCCTGAGTAATTGCCAGCAATGCACAACACAGTGCAACCTTATGGGTACTTCTCATGACTCTTAAAATTGTTCACACTGTAAAGAGAGGGAAGAGAGGATGTCTGATGGCAAAGAGCTTGGATTTACTTCTAAAATACATACTTAAATGGAAACTATGCTACCAGAGTTGCTGTATTTGAAGGTGTAAACATAACACTCAACTTTGTTTTCCTAAGTCACTTCAGTCGTGTCTGACTCTGTGTGACCCCATCAACAGCAGCCCACCAGGCTCCTCTGTCCCTGGGATTATCCAGGCAAGAATACTAGAGTGGGTTGCCATTTCCTTCTCCAATGCATGCATGCTAAGTTGCTTCAGTCATGTCCGACTCTGTGGGACCCTATGGACAGCAGCCCACTAGGCTCCTCCGTTCACAGGATTCTCCAGGCAAGAATACTGGAGTGGGTTGCCATTTCCTTCTCCTAACTTTGTTTTACACTTTGGCTATTTGCAAAGATTTTTATGTAAGATAAATCAAATTATCTCCTACTATTAGTAGAGCTCTGTTTGTCAGACACAGTTTCTTAATATTTGAGAAGTCATGGACCCTCAGCAGAACATATGAAAGCTATCCACTCTCTCCTGATAGAAATACAAATAAATATATATTGTATACAATTTTAGCAGAGCTGGAGAGAACCCTCTGGAGCCCATCTACAGATCCTCTGAAATACTCACAGATCCTAAATTAGGAAATTCTCTTCTTACTTAATGATGATAGTTATGAAAAGGAATGCTTGAAATTTCTAGGATATTAATTCAAATAAATCATATGACACTTAAATACTTTTTCAGTGGGATGCTTATATTACATTTTAAAAAGACCTATGAGCATATGCTAGGCAACGTTCATAATTCTGAAATTTGGTTTGAAGCTTAAAGTCTGACCACCTCCAACAGAACTGTGTCTTTTATATTTTCATTACCATTTGACCATCCACCTGGTGTTCTAACAAAATGCTTTGCACTTAATAGATGCCCAACTCATGCATTTTAATATTAATACATTTTAAATTATCAAATAGTACATGGATATTTTATTCTCCTTTATTAAAATGTTCTTAAATTTTCTAATCATAATTTTCCATTTGATGTATAAGCATCAAAATTGTTTTCATTCCCATGTGGTACTGATCTAATATCCATATTTGGACACTGCAGACACTCGTGAAACAAAGAAGAGATTTCTGTTTTTGTAACTGAGCCTGGCTGCATTTGGAAAGTAGGTTCCCACAATTTTTAAAACGTCCACTTTCACATGGGGAATTTTTTTTCAACCTACACACATCTGTAGAGATTGTCCACCTACACACATCTGTAGAGATTGTCCACCATCTAAATCACAAAGCAAGGTTCTGATTTTTTTAATTTATTCTGGCATGAAATTGAGCACAACATCTGTTTTGCACATGCTTCACCATTTTACCCCTTTTGGTCATTATCACAGTTTTTCTACCCAAAGCTCCCAACTGAAAATGTTTTGAAATTTTGATCCCATGTTCTTCAAGATAAGGAATCTTTAACAAATCACTTTACTGTGCTTAAGACTCAGTAAGAATGTTACAGTATCAAGGTGAGGAAACCCATGGATTAGAAAGAAGAATTTATATGGCTCTTTGTCCAAAACTGCTTCTCTTTAGCAAGCTGGGGAGATAAGACATAAATAAATTACTACTAAAGTACTATTATCTCCTCCTGAGAGTTGTGGTCCTGCCTCATGGCATTTGTACAGATCAGGTGATACGGACACCCTGACTTCCTGCGTGGACACAATTTCAGGGGTCAGCCAGAGCTCTGTCTCCTTGAACCCCGTCCAGAAAAGCAGAAAGAAGGAGAATGGGTCAAGGCATCGGTACTGTGACGGCTGCGACCAGAAAGTGAAGATGTTAGAATATGATGCTATGGTAGGGACAGAGGGTAGTGCAGGCTACATAATTTACTAAATCTTTGTTTTTCCCTCCCTTCTGCCCTTAGATTTCTAGCTGGTAAACAGCTTTTTACAATTCTTTGTCTCAAAGATTCTTGAAGCCATTTCCTTCACTCTCAGAAGAGATTCTGCTGAATGACTGGGAGAGGAGGAGAGAGGGTGGCTCTGAGAAAACTGAAGTGGGAAGGGGAGATTCCTGGATGGAGGGAAGTGTTTGGGTCCCTCAGGAGTGAGGGGGATCGGGGGAGGGGGGCTTGTTCTACTAGCTCATATTATTGAGATTTTTATAAGCATTCCTTTTGTTATTTAATTTAAAAAATACATGTTAACAAAACAAAGATGGTGACCCTTTTAGTTCTGTTTTTCAAAATATGGATGATTAGAAGAGGGCCAGGTGGAGCCACATAATTTAGATGCCTCAAGCTGTCTTTCTTCTAATTACTGCAAGATTTCTTCTCAACACCATTACATCGTAACTTTAAATAAACCCACACATGCTAAAGCATTCCTTGAAGTGCAATCTTCTATGTAAAATAATGCTAGACGCCACAATACAAGATACCAACATGTGTTAAAACACAAGGTGAAAATTAATAAGAAAATTCTCAGAGTATCTTTTTCACATATTCAATATAGTGCAAATTTATCAAACTTTTACTTTCTCTCTACATATATAACTGGAAAGCTCTAATTCAGCAAATGTCACCTTAAACAATTTTTAAATTGTCAATTGTTTGAGAAATTCCTATAATTAAAAATATTAACTTTATATTAACATATAGGGTGGGTGAGGAAATTACCCATAAAGAAAAACATCCTGAAAACCATTATAAAACAATACTTTAATTTGGTTGAACTATTCTTTGCTAAGTTACTTTCAAAATTAACATTTAAGAGGGGTAAACTGGTAAGATAATACTCCTTTTACAAAACAGTAAGTAACTATAGGAAACATAATGCTGTCTAAAGCTGCCTACTTATATCTTCACTTATATGCATTTTTAATGAAGAACGCAAAGTAATTGCTAACTCTGGAAGAGTGGTGTACGTAAACCAATTTACTCTTGTCTATAAAACACACAACTGTCCCTCTGAGAGCCTTCAGTAGATGAACTTATACAACTCGCCAGTGCAGGAAGTTCACAGCCTTTATGGCTTACACACATAATTATCTTCACCACTTGTTCTTTACATTTAGTAGCAAAAGGCTAAATTTGGAAAGGCTCTGTCTTTCCAAAGACTTCTTTCATATTCAGCAAATTTCTGAAACTCTGAGTGTAAACATGGGTGTAAAAAAATTCCATGACAGCCAAGAATCGTATCTTTTTGAGGAGTTCAAACCAGCAAACTTTCAGAGAAATAGCAGATATTTTTGTTTGCAGCTTATACCTACAATAATAGGTAGGTATTATTATTAACCTACCTTCATCAATATCAGAAGGTTTTATTTTGAATTAATAGAGATTTATGTCCTGGGATGTTATCAAGATACATGACAGTATGTCTATAAATATTGAAAAACAGATTTTCTCTACCACAAATGAGAATGTTGACATTCTACCCACTATAACTTGCACAGAAATTAATATTTCCACCAGTTAACTTGGCATGGTAAACAAGGACATAGAACAAAGGACAGACAGCATCTGGGGGACTGGAGGATTGTATACTTACAGCCCTTACTGTTCCCACAGTCAGCTTACTCACTCTGAGCCTCAGTAGTATAATTATATTAATTACCATAAATTTGACATGAAGATTGAATAATATTATGCCTAGAAAGCCAGAGTCCAGTATCACTCACATAAGCCCTTGATAACACTGACATTATTGTTATCGCTGCTAAGAGGCCAATAACTATTGGGGCATATGTCTGTGTTCTGCCCAGCCCTCTCAGATCCCTTCTGTTTTACTTGAATACACTTCCAAAGTCCACATCTGTGACACTTCAGTGCAGGCTACCCATGGGTTGCCAGAACCTACTTTTCTTGCCTGGACAGAGTGTGAAGTACCTGGAGATTTATGGCCTCCAGGTACAGTCTATGTCCACCGACCCTGTGTTGGTATAAATACCCCAGTTCCCAATACCCAGGCCATGGCAATCTGAGGTGTGGCCCACCTGTTTTCAAAGCTTTTCCACAGGACTAAGACGAAGTTAACTTCCCTGGAACTTTGCTTATTACTGAACCATCACTTGGCCTCCTCCCCATCCCAGTCCCTCTGCCTGTCCCTTTTCTGTTTTTCTCTTGGGGGGAATTGCTTAGTAAACCATTTTTCCACAAACCTTCATCTGACGGTCTGCTTCTAGGGAACCCCAATCTAAAGTAGTGATGAAAAAGGAGAGAGAGGAGATATTGAAGTGATGCTTAAGTTTATGTGTCCACTTGACCAGGTCGAGAGTGCCGGGTATTTGGTTAAATTACTTCTGCATGTGTCTGTAAGGGTGTTTCTGGATTATGTTAACATCTGAATCAGTAGACTGAGTAAAGCAGATTGCCCTCCCCTGTGTAGGTGGGCCTCATCCAATCTGTTGAGGTCTGAACAGAATAGAACACTGAATAAGGGAGAATGCACCCTCTACCTGCCAATTTCCAAGCTAGGATATCAGTCTGTTGCTGCCTTTAGACTTGGACTGGAACTTACACCACTGGCCTGCCTAGTTCTTAAACCTTTAGGCTGCAGATTCTGATTCTGAATAAATGTCTCAGTCTCCATAAATGTATTAGCCTATTCTTCACAATAAATCCTATTTATATGTATGTACACACACATAGCTCAACATTGATCTCTCTCATAAACATACATACATACATATATATATGTATGTTTGTATGAGCTTCCCAGGTAGCTCAGTCGTAAAGAGTCCACCTGCAGATGCAGGAGTCATGGGTTCAATCCCTGGGATGGGAATATCCCTGGAGGAGGCAATGGCAACCCATTTCAGTATTCTTGTCTAGAAAATCCCATGGACAGAGGAACCTGGTGAGCTACAGTCTCTGGGGTCGTGTCGCAAAGAGTCTGGCACAACTGAGCATGCACGGTTGCATATATGTGGGGGTGTGGGCTTCCCACATGGCGCTAGTGGTAAAGAACCTGCCTGCCAATAGAGACGTGGGTTGATCCCTGGGTTGAGAAGATCCCCTGTAGGAGGGCACAGCAACCCACTCCAGTATTCTTGCCTGGAGAATCCCATAGACAGAGGAGCCTGGTGGGCTACAGTCCATGGGGTCACAAAGAGTTGTACATGACTGAAGAGACTTAGCACACACATATACAGAGAGGATACACACACGCACACACACACATCCTCCATTGGTTCTGCTTCTCTAGAAAACCTTGACAAGCTCAGAAGAGGATTCCTAAGTATTCATAAGTAAACAAGTTTCTAACATTCTTTACTTCCCTACTGTATAGCACAGGGAACTTAGCTCAATATTCCATAACAACCTAATTGGGAAAAGAATTTGAAAAAGAATAGATATATAACTGAATCAATTTGTTGTACACCTGTACCTTAACAATACAACATTGTTAACCAACTGTACTCCAATTTAAGATAAAAAATTAAAAGAAATTTTTAAAAAGAGTAAGAATGGGGAATAGGAGGCAATAAGATTGAGTAGAGAGAGTATTTCTGTGGTAGTTGATGAAGCCAGGACCAACCTTCCTTTCTCTTTTCCAGAGGAATATATGGCAGGGCGGTGTACAAAAAAATATGGAATAGAAGATACATTCCTTCCCCACTTGAATGCCAGTGTGTGTAATTACTGACTATTTTGTAACATTTCTTTGTACTAGTCTAGAATCCTGCTCCTGTGAGCTGTTTAAAGTCCAGGTCCGTGTGGTCAGGGACCACCTGTGAATACCTAGTGCTCACTGAATATGTAATGCATAAATTAGTGGCTGAGAACATCAACAGAATGAGCTTCTGAACCATCCCATCAATGTCATATTTTAAGCATGATATTGAACATACATGTTTCTTTAACTGTACAGCATGAGGAGAAGAACAGAGGGTGGGAATCAGGAGCCCTGAATCTTAACCATCATGTTGTCACTACATATTAATATAGATATTTGAGTTGGGACAAGTTGCCATCTTTCTTTCTGAGCTTCAATATCTTCACCAACATATTAAAATGTCGAGTTTCTAACATAATGTTAGTTTTAACATAGCAGTTTGTTACTAGAAAAAAATCAGGTTGAGAAGAATAGAAAACAAAATTTTCTGTCTGAACACTATAAACTTCAGAGTGATGCTAGTGACCAACCCAGAGACCTGAGGCGTGTACATTTTAAAGTCCTCTTTAAGATTAAAAAATTATAAATTCAAAGCTAGGTACAAATACTAAGTGCTATATTATTTTAAATGAGAAAAACGTCACAACAAATTACAAAGTTAAAAAGTTAACAAATAGTACACATATCAAAAATCTGAAAATACTATATTTTTATTAACCACCTGACATAACTCTATATTCCTGAAGTTTTTGGCTGTATACACTGTTCCTCCATGTGATAATAATTTTGCAATGTCTAGAGAGAATAAAAGATAATTTAATCTTGCTTTTGCATGATGGAAAAATCATTTTTATTGATATTCTAGAAAAATGTTCATTGATTTTTGACATCAAAGTTTTAAAATTTCATTATGACATGCTAAGGAGGGTTTTGACATTTTGAAGCTTCTGCTACTTTCCTGTCTTTTACTTTTTTGGGCTTCTACCAACATACTTCATTCCAGTTATATTTAAACCTTGATCCGATTAACAATTATGAAAAATATACAAAATTATGCTGAAATTAAATCAGACATGATAAGTTAAGCCAAAATGCATTTTTAAATTAATGACTCACCAAACTGAGCAGTATAATCAAATTCCTCCTCTATCATATACATCCATTTCCTCATAGGTTCGTGTCAATTTCTTCTCTTATAAGCTAAGTAGATTTTACAGGGTGCTTTTTCTTTTCATTATGAAAACTTTCAAATACACAATAAGAGTACAATAATCATCCATGTTCCCATTACCTGGTTTTGACAACTATTAACATTTCGCCAAAGGTACTCCACTTGTGTATTATGTTTGTCATTTCACAGTACTGGTCACAATTTTGCACCATTCTTAAAATGACCGTGCCAGATTTCCTTAGGTAAGGATGAGGGGGATTCTCTAAGATGTGAGATGACATGGTTAGATGCACAAAACATGCAATTTCTCACCCATGTTATTCATGGTATAACACAGCAACAGGTTTTCTGATAAATTCTACTTTGTGTAATTCCCATATATGGGGTATATACTGTGTATTTAACTGCAACTCTTGACAAGAGATGATTTGCATTTTGGTGAGTTGTGCATGAGATTCAAATCCTCAACTTCCTAACTGACACATACTCTGATTAGATGCCTTTTCCCAGATTAAAGGGAATCTGGGAAATCTGGGAATCTGGGATTCCAGTCATTTTGTCCCAAATTTTCCCTCCTTTCCTCGTATACTTACTGTACTTCATATTACTTTAAGATTTCTACCCATGGACAGTAACAGTATTCCTAAAAGCCATTTGTATCTCTGGAGAGCTGGCAAACTCTTCACTTTGTACAGTAGTGACTGCAAGCAAGATTAATTATCCGATTTTTAAAATGGAATCTCTAAAATGTTTACAGCCATTCCAATCTTACTTGATATGAGAGAGAGAGAGAGTGTGTGTGTGTGTGTTTATGTTTAGAGGAAGAAGAAGAGATTTGTAAGGGAATAGAAGACAGATTGAAAATAAATAATGGTCTTAAGGAATTATGGCTAATATAAATTTCTTTGGCAAATTTAATATAAATGGTATTAAAAGGAGCCTGTATAAATAAGAAAATCCAAAGTTGGAGCTGCATGTACTTCATGGTATATCTGTCTCTGTGCCTATCTGTTTTCTCATATACTTCTGATGAAAATCAAGTCCAAGGCTCCCAGAGCTTGGAACTCTGGGACTCACAGAATCACTCTATAACTTGGTTTATGATGATGGAGGAATATGTCATTAATTTCTGAATATATAAACTGAAGTATTTAAGCATGAAATATCCTTACAGCTATAGTTCACTTTTAAATGACTTAGCAAAAGTATAGAGAGATATACATACAATGGGGTTCCCTGATGACTCAGACAGTAAAGAACATGCCTGCTAATGCAGGAGACATAAGAGACACAGGTTTGATCCCTGGGTCAGGAAGATCCCCTGGAGAAGGAAATGGCAACCCACTCCAGTACTCTTGCCTGGAAAATCCCATGGACGGAGGAGCCTGGCGGGCTATACAGCCCATGGAGTCACAGACTCAGACATGACTGAGTGACTAACACACAAATGTGGCAAAATGTTAGCAGCTAACGAACCAGGTGGTGTGTATATGGCTGTCTACTGCACCAATTTTTCCATTTTTGTGTTTAAATTTGTTCATGATGGAAGTTTAAAAATAAGGAGCCATGTGAAACTCACTCACTTAGCAGAAGAGAAAACTGAGGCCCAAGAAGAGTACAATAATCATCCATGTACCCATTACCTGGATTCAACAATTGTTAACACGTTAACAGTTGTTAAATGTGAGCCAAAGGACTTTCCCAAAGTCACACGCAAGCTGTTCCTCATTGTCTGTAACTGCTTCTCCGGATGAGAGGAGTCAGGATTCTCACTTAGGAGATTTTCTTATGGTAAAGGTCGGCTTTGCATTGGACTTCTCATTCGGCCATACTACCTTTCAACACAACAGAAACGCTCAGGGACTGTGATGACACAGAGCTAGAGTATGATGCTCCCACTGCCCATTGTGAGTAAGGCCTAGGCTGCAGAGGCGGCCAGGCCGTGACTGCTGCCCACTGGCAAGCCAGGGCGCTGATGCAGAGCGCTTTACTCAGTCTGCTTAGCGTATCTCCTAGAGGGGATTTCTTGCGTCATGCTAATTCCGGTGTCTCCTTTGTGAGGTTTTCATTGGGGCTGCCCCGGTGGCTCAGCAGTAAAGAATCCGCCTGCAATGCTGGAGTCTTGGGTTCAGTCCCTGGGTTGGGGAAATCCCCTGGTGATGGACACGGCAATCCACTCCAGTATTCTTGCCTGGAGAATCCCATGGACAGAAGAGTCTGGCAGGATACAGTCCACAGGGTGGCAAAGAGTTGGACCTGACTTAGCAACTAAACAACAATAACAAATCAGTTTAATTTAACAGGTACATGAGGTATTATTCTCCTAGAGAAAGCAGATCACTTGGGGAAATAAGAGGAGGCTTTCTCCTTTAGGAGGAATTTTTACAACTATATGAAAATGGACAGAGGAAAAAGGAAAGGAAAGACAGGTCTATCCAACCTCAGCTGCAACCTCTATGGTACTCTGTGATTCCATTTTTAGGAAACCTTCTTCACTTCTGGTCACATCACAATTATATAATGAGTATGTTTTCTGTGCCAATATTTGTCATAAAGTGGGTAGTGACTGATGAAAGGATGCCAAGAGCAAATGCTACAGTCTAAGAACGTAAGAATTCATCTCTGAACAAGCAGCTCCTCAGAGCTGGGGACAGAGTAGGCGATTCTAGTGCAATAACAAGCTTCAGAGCCCCAGAGGATGCACAATACCACCTAACTGGGGTGAGAAGCACTCAGAAGCTTAGAAATGCTCACTTCTGCTATTCTCAGCTTCTATATAAACTCTCTGTCCGCAGGACTGCCCTAGAGAAGCTGGTTCTATGCCTGCTTGCTCATCAGGTCAAATAATCAGCCTTCTAGACAAGCCAGAAAATGTACCTCCTTTAATGAAGGATTCAGCAAAGAAGAAGCTACAGATTCCATACCATCCCTAGAGAAAAGGGACTCTATTCATTCTCATTTTAAAATAATTTGCATGTGTTTTACAAGTATGATTCTAATATTGTTTCTGTTGTTATAGATTAACTGTAAATTTTCCTATATTAAATTATGGTTATGTTTCCTAATCTCCAGTATGGTAAGTACTTTGTATGATAATATTTTTAGAGAATTGACAGTTATCAAGACACCATGGTTCCCTGAATAAAAGGAACACATTTGAATCTGAGGAGTTCTGAAATAACACAATCAACATTTCCCCCTTGGAGTTATTATTAGCAATTAGATTTACAGAAGGCCATAGGTGGTTTGTGTTTAATTGCTGTTTACAACAAATCATCTTCTCAAGGAGATTATATTGTGGTGACATTGCTTTGTTTTTAAAAGAACATAGAATCCTCTTCGCCTTTTGATTATACAGTGATGTATTTTTCCTCCATATTAAAAAGCAAAAATAATTGACCCCAGATATATGTAATGTGAGCAGAAGCTTTTCTTTAGGGGCATTCCCCTCATATATCATTAATATCCTAAGGGCAAAAGCATGCAAATCTGCAGCAAGGCCATTCTCTTTTCTCTCCAATACCTAAAACGTGCTTTTCCATGACCCCCAAAGATAATTCTTCTGCAAGATCTGTCAAAATGATTAACCTCTAGCTAGACTGTCATGGAAAAAAAAAAATAGAGAAGACATACGTTACCAATAATAGGACTAAGGGAAGGAGCATCTCTACAGATTCTAGGTTATTAAAAGGATTATGTAGATAATGAAAATTTTAAGTCAATAAAATTGAGAATCTAAATGAACTGGATAAATCCCTGTATGGACACAATTAAAAATCACTGAAGAAATGCTAACCTGAATAGCTATATGTACACATATTTTTTTTAATGAAATGAACTTATACTTTAAAAATCTCACCACAAAGAAAACTTTAGGGTTAGATGAGCCTACTCTTGAATTCCAACAGAAATTTTAAAAAGGACTATACCAATTCTAAGCAAATTCTTTCAGAAATTTAAACTTATTCTATGAGGTTAACATCCCCATGACATTCAAACTGAAAAAGACACTACAAGAAAAGTACAGATATTTTATAAATATAGACACAAAAATTTTAAAAATAATACTAAATCTAATGCAGTAATATGTAAAAGAGAGAAAATATCCTGACCAAGTGAAGCATTATCAAAAAATGCAAGATTTGTTCAAACATCAATTAAAAAAATTCACTATATCTAAAGACTAAAGATGAAAATCATATAATCATCTCAAGAGACATAGAAAAAAGTCATTCACAAAATTCAACATCTGTTCATGATATTAACTCTTCACAAAATATGAATGAAAGGAACCATCATCAATGTGATAAAGAATATCTAGGGAAAAAAGTATAATCAACATTATACCTAGTGAGAGAAAAAGGAGTTTTCACCCTAAGATACAAAACAAATAGATTCAAGTGATTAGAGCTGATAGAGTGCCTGAAGAACTATGCACTGAGGTTCATAACCTTTTATAGGAGGCAGTGATCAAAACCATCCCCAAGAAAAAGAAATGCAAAATGGCAAAATGGCAGGAGGCCTTACAAATAGCTGAGAAAATAAGAGAAGAGAAAGGCCAAAAAGAAAAGGAAAGATATATCACCTAAATGCAGAGTTCCAAAGAACAGCAAGGAGAGAAAAAAAAGCCTTCCTAAGTGATCAGTGCAAAGAAATAGAGGAAAATGACAGAATGGGGAAAACTAGAGATCTCTTCAAGAAAATTAGAGATACCAAGGGAACATTTCATGAAAAAATGGGCACAATAAAGGAGGAAAATGGTATGGACCTAACAGAAGCAGAAGATGTTAAAAAGAGGTGGCAAGAATACACAGAAGAACTATACGAAAAAGATGTTAATGTCCCAGATAACCATAACTTTAGGTGTGATCACTCACCTAAAGTCAGACATCCTGAAATTCCAAGTCAAATGGGCTTTAGGAAGCATCACTGCAACAAAGCTAGTGGGGGTGATGGAATTCCAGGTGAGCTATTTCAAATTCTAAAAGATGATGTTGTGAAAATGCTGCACTCAATATGCCAGCAAATTTGGAAAACTCAGCAATGGTGACAGAACTGGAAAAGGTCAGTTTTCATTCTAATCCTAAACAAAGGCAATGCCAAAAGAATGTTCAGACTACTGCACAACTGCATTCATATCACACGCTAGCAAAGTAATGCTAAAAATTCTCCTAGCTAGGTTTCAACAGTTAATGAACTGAGAACCTTCAGATGTTCAAGCTGGTTTTAGAAAAGACAGAGGCACCAGAGGCCAAATTGCCAACATCTGTTGGATCATTGAAAAAGCAAGAGAATTCCAGAAGAACATCTACTTCTGCTTCACTGACTACAGTAAAGTCTTTGACTGTGTGGATCACAAAAAATCTGGAAAATTCTTAAAGAGGTGGGAATACCAGATCACCTTACCTGCCTCCGGAGAAATCTATATGCAGGTCAAGAAGCAACAGTTAGAACTGGACATGGAATAACAGACTATTCCAAATTGGGAAAGGAGTACATCAAGGCTTTATATTGTTGCCCTGCTTATTTAACTTCTATGCAGAGCATATCATGCAAAATGTCAGGATGGAGGAAGCACAAGCTGCAATCAAGATTGCTGGGAGAAAGATCAATAACCTCAGATATGCAGATGGCACCACCCTTATGGCAGAAAGTGAAGAACTAAAGAGCCTCTTGATGAAAGTGAAAGAGGAGGGTGAAAAGTTGGCTTAAAGTTCAACATTCAGAGAAATAAGATCATGGCATCTGGTCCCATCACTTCATGGCAAATAGATGGGGAAACAATGGAAACAGTGACAGACTTTATTTTCTTGAGCTCCAAAATCACTGCAGATGGTGACTGCAGCCACAAAATTAAAAGACACTTACTCCTTAGAAGAAAACTATGATAGACATAGACAACAATAAAAAACCAGAGACACTTCTTTACCAACAAAAGTCCATATAATCACAGCTATGGTTTTTCTAGTAGTCATGCATGGTTGTGAGAGCTGGACCATAAAGAAGCTGAATGATGAAGAATTGATGCTTTTGAGCTGTGGTGTTGGAGAAGGCTCTTGAGAGTCCTAAGGACTTCAAGGAGATCAAACCAGTCAATCCTAAGGGAAATCAGTCCTGAATATTCATTGGAATGACTGATGCTGAATCTGGAGCTCCAATACTTTGGTCACCTGATACAAAGAGCTGACTCATTAGAAAAGTCCCTGATGCTGGGAAAGACTGAAGGCAGGAGGAGAAGGGGATGACAGAGGATGAGATGGTTGGATGGAATCACCAACTTGATGGACATGAGTTTGAGTAAGCCTTGGGAGATGGTGATAGACAAGGAAGCCTGGTGTGCTGCAATCCATGGGGTCAACAAAGAGTCAGACCTGACTGAGTGACTGAACAATGAAAATACTGGTAGTCTTAGCTAGTGCAATAAAAAAGTAAGAAAAGGTATCCATAATTGAAAGGAAGAAATAAAACAGTCTCTTTTCAGACCACATGACTGTCTTCATAAAGAATTCTACAGTATCTATTAAAAAGTCACTACAATGATTATGCAGATTTAGCAAAGTTGCAGGATATAGGCTAAATATGCAAGTTTTTATACTAGCAATGAATAATTAATAATTTACATAACAAGACAACTTACAATAGCTCCAAAAATATGAAATACTTTTACACAAATCTTACAAAATATACATTAGACCTGTCCATTGATAACTACAAAACATTGATGGAAGAAATTAAAGGAGACATAAATAAATTAAAAGAATTACCATTTTAATGGATTGTAAAGCTCAAGATATTTAAGGCATCAGTTCTCTCAAAGTTCATCTACAGAAATCTACAGATAGGTGTAAATTAAATAACAGTGCAAAATAACCAATAGGTCAAAGAATATATGATAAGTACAATTAGAAAATACTTTGAAATGAATGTAAATGAACACATAACATACAAAAACTTATGAGGTTTAACTTAAAAGATGCTTAGAGAGAAATCTGTTGCACAAACATCAAAAAAGAAGATATCTCAAGTCAAGAATGTTATATTCCACATTAAGATACTGGAAATAGAACAAATTTAAATCCAGAACAGAAGAAAGGAAATGATAACAATTAGAGTGGAAATTAATGAAATAGGAAATATAAGAACAATGGAGAAACTCAATAAAACCCAAACTTAGTTCTTTGAAAAGATCAATAAAATAGATAAAACTCTAGCCCAACTGATTAGGGGAAAAAAGAGAGAAAATTCAAATTATTAAAATTGAGAATGAAAGAAGGGACGTTACCACTGATTTTACAGAAATCAAGTTTTAAAGGGAATACTAAAGGCAACTGTATGATAAATTGAACCATTTAGATGAAATGGGAAAAATTATTTAAAGGATAAAAATTATAAACAGTGACTCAAGAAGAAATAGAATCTAAATAGATTCATAATAAGAGATTTAATCAGGACTTTTAAAACTATATACAATGAAAACTCCAGACCCAAACAGCTTCACCAGTGAATTCTACTAAACATTTAATATTTTAACAAATTCTTCACAAAATATAAAAGACAAGAGAACACTTTGTAACTCATTTAATGTGTTCAGCATTATCTTGATAACAAAACCAGACAAAGACATCATAAAGTATGAAAATTACAGATCAATATCAAAGAATCCATCTGCAATGTTGGAGACTTGGGTTCAATCCCTGTGTTGGGAAGATCCCCTGGAGAAGGGAAAAACCCAACTGTATAGTCCATGGGGTCACAAAGAGTCAGACATGACTGAGTGACATTCGCTTCACTTCATCTCCTATTATTATAGACAAAAAAAATAAAAAACCCTCAACAAAATACTGGCAAATACACACACATACACACACACACACACACACATATATATATAAATGAAACTAGGGAATGCAAGACTGTTTCTATATTCAAAAATCAATTAATGTAATATGGTATATCAATAGAATAAAGTTAAAAAAACAAACTTGGTTATCTCAAAAGAGTCAAAATTGCACTTGATAAAATTCAACACCCTTTCAATGATAAAAACACTACATACATAAGTATAGAAGGAAGTTACCTCAACCTCATAAAGAGCATCTACAAAAAATAAATAAAACCTACAGTTAATATCATATGTAATAATGAAAGACTGAATTCTTACCCCTAAAATCAGGAACAAGACATGGATGGCTGTTGTTATAACTGCTATTCAGTATTATGCTTGAAGTGCTAGGCAGGGAAACTATGCAACAAAGAAAAATAAAAGCCATCAAAAGTTAAGAGAAAGAAGTAAAACTATCTCTTCTTGCAGATATTATTATCTTTTAGATAGAGAATCCTAATGAACATAACACAACACATATATACATACACAGACAACTATTAGAGCTATTAAATAGGCTCAGTAAATTGCAGAATATAAGACCTATATACAGAAATTGGCTGCATTTCTATATGCTGTCAATGAACATTCTGAAAATGAAGCTAAGAAAACAATTTCATTTACATGCACATCAAAGAAAATGAAATATTTAAATATAAATGTAACAAAGGGAATGAAAATTTTACCCTGAAAACTACAAAACATTGTTGAAGGAAATTAAAGAAGATTTAAATAAATAAAAATATATTCTATTATCGTGGATCAGAAAGCAATAATGTTAAGATGGCAATACTCCCCAAAATAATCTATAACAATGCAGTCCTTACGAAAATGCCAAATCATGTTTTTTTGCAGAAATTAATAAGTTAATTCTAAAATTCCTCTGGTCTAAAACTGAGGGACCAGAATAGGCAAAACAATTGTGGAAAAGATCAAAACTGGAGGATGTATATTTCCTAATTTTAAAACATACTACAAAGCTAAAGTAATCAAAACTATGTAATCAAAGTACTACCAAAATAGTCAAAACTGGCTTAAGAAAAAAGGATCAAAACTGGTATAAAGACTTATGGATAAATGGAATAAAATTTGGAGCCCAGAAATAAGCCCTTATATTTATGATCAACTAATTTTCAGCAAGTGTTTCAAAATGATTTAATGGAGAAAAAACAGTCTTTTCAACAAATAGTGCTGGGACAACTATATACCCCCTCAAAAAAGGAAGTCTGATCCTAACATCATACCTTATACAAATATTCACTCAAAATGTATCAAAGACCTAAATGTAAGAGCTAAAACAATGAAACTTATAGATATGTATGTTTATGACCTTGAATTATGGAAAACTTTCATATCAGAGAGTTGTTTCATATCAACTTTCTTAGATATGAAACAAAAAGGATAAGCAACAACAAAAAGGTAAATTGGACATCATCAAAATTTTTAAATTTTGTGTTTCAAAAACACCAAGAATAAACTGAAAAGACAACCCAAAACCCAAAAAAGGAGAAAGTTCTTCAAATAATTTATGTGACAAAAATTATAAAGAACTATTACAATTATATGATAAAAAGAAAAACGACCCAATGTAAAAAATGGGAAAATAATCTGAATAGACACTTCTCCAAAGAAAATATGCAGATAGTCAACAAACACATGGAAAGGTGTTCAACCTCATTAGTCATCAAGTAAATACAAATCAACACCACAAGATATAATTTTACAACCTCTAGACTACGTAAAATCAATAAGTGGAAAAAAACAAGTGTTGATGAGAATGTGGAGAAAATTGGAACCTCAGACACAGATAGGATTGTAAGATGAGGCAGCTGCTTTGGAAAACAATCTGGTGATTTCTCAAAAGGGTAAGTACAGTTATCAAATAACTAAGCAATTTCACTCTTAGATATATACCCAAGAGAAACAAAAATATATATCCACACAAAACTTGTATGTGATGTTCACAGAAACTTTATTCATAACAACTGAAAAGTGGAAGCAACTCAATGCCTACCAATTGATGAAGAAATAAATAAAACATTTTATGTCCTTAAAGTCAAATCTTTTGGCAATAAAAAAAAATGAAGTAATGATGCATTCTACAACACAGATGAATGTTGAAAACATGCTAAGCAAAACCCAGGTGGTGCAGTGGTAAAGAATGTGCCTACCAATGAAGGATACACAAGAGACCAGAGTTCAATCCCTGGGCCAAAAAGACCCCCTGGAAAAGGAAAGGCAAGCCATTCTAATATTCTTTCAGGGAAAAAAAAAAACCATGGAAAGAGCCTGGCAGGCTACAGTCCATGAGGTTGCAAAGAGTCAGACACAACTGAGCACACACATACAACACAGATGAATCTTGAAAACATGCTAAGTGAAAGAAATCCATAACCATGGACCATCTATTATATTACTCTATTTATAGGAAATATCTAGAATAGGAAAATGTATAGAAGGCAGATTAGTGGTTGCATAGAGTTATGGCGTGACAGTGTTGACTAAAGGGTATCAAATTTCTTTGCAGGGTATAAAATGTTCTAAAATGTATTATGGTGATGGTTGTCTAATTCTGAACATACTGAATTGACACTTAAAATGAGAAATTGGTACAATATGTATATCTCAATAAAACTAGTCTTAAAAACTGATCTGTAGATTAAGAACAATTCCAATCAACATCCCAGCATTTTTTTTAAAGAAATCAACAAGCTGATTCCAAGTTTATATGAAAATATAGAGGAATTAAAATAGTCAAAATTAGTTTGAAGAAAAACAAAGATAATGCCCTCATACTACTTTATTCTAGACCTACCATAAAGCTACAGAAATCAAGACAGTGTGGTACTGTGGAAAGACATGAAAGTCCATGGAACTGAATAAAGTATCCAAGAATAGACTTCCATTTACACAGTCAACTGATTCTTCACAAAGTTGCAAAACATCAGCAGAGAAAACAGAGTCTTTTCAACAAACAATGCTGAAAAAATTGGATATTCCTTCACAATAAACAAATCTCAGTCTGTGCTTCACACCATATATAAAAGATCTGAGCAGATAATTTCACCAAGAAAAACACAAGTGGCAAATGAAGACCTAAGTTACTTAACACCACTACACACTAGGCAAATGCAAATTAAAAACCACAATAATATATCACTACGTACCTATTAGAATGGCTTAAAAGAAATGACAATACCAGTTGCTGGCAATGATGCAAAAAAAGTAGAATTCTCATATATTGGTTGTGGAAATTCAAAATGATATAGCTGTATTTAACCTACCATACTATCCATTCTTAGACATTCAACAAGTGAAATAAAAATCTATGATCACACAAAAACCTGGATCAAATGTTTACATTGACTTTATTAGTAATCAGCAAAACTAAAAAGAATCATTATAAATGCAAAGAAAGGATGTTACCTATATGTGATAAAATACTACTCAATAGCAAGAAGGAAGGTATAAATGCAATAATATGGAGAACATTAAATGCACTATGCAAGGGAAAGTATTTGAACCATGAACTTCCATCAATTCAAGCTGAATTTAGAAAAGGCAGAGGAACCAGAGATCAAATTGCCAGCATCCACTGGATTATTGAAAAAGCAAGAGAATTCAAGAACAACATCTACTTCCACTTTATTGACTATGCCAAAGGCTTTGATTGTGTGGATCACAACAAACTGTGGAAAATTCTGAAAGAGATGGGAATACCAGACCACCTGACCTGCCTCCTGAGAAATCTGTATGCAGGTCAGGAAGCAACAGTTAGAACTGGACATGGAACAACAGACTGGTTCCAAATAAGAAAAGGAGTACATCAAGGCTGTATATTGTCACCCTGCTTATTTAACTTATATGTAGAGTACATCATGAGAAACGCTGGGCTGGAGGAAGCACAAGCTGGAATCAAGATTGCCAGGAGAAATATCAATAACCTCAGGTATGCAGATGACACCACCCTTATGGCAAAAAGTGAAGAACTAAAGAGCCTCTTGATGAAAGTGAAAGAGGAGAAAAAGTTGGCTTAAAACTCAACATTCAGAAAACTTAGATCATGGCATCCAGTCCCATTACTTCATGGGAAATAGATGGGGAAACAGTGACAGATTTTATTTTCTTGAGCTCCAAAATCACTGCATGGTGACTGCAGCCATGAAATTAAAAGACACTTGCTCCTTTGAAGAAAAGTTATGACCAACCTAGACAGCATATTATAAAGCAGAGACTTTACTTTGCCAATAAAGGTCCATTTAGTCAAAGCTATGGTTTTTCCCGTTGTCATGTATGGATGTAAGAGTTGGACTATAGAGAAAGCTGAGCCCCAAAGAATTGATGCTTTTGAACTGTGGTGTTAGAGAAGGCTCTTGAAAGTCCCTTGGACAAGCAAGGAAGACCCAGTCAGTCAATCCTAAAGGAAATCAGTCCTGAATATTTATTGAAATGACTGATTCTGAAGCTGAAGCTCCAAAACTTCGGCCACCTGATAAAGATCTGACTCATTGGGAAAGACCCTGATGCTGGGAAAGATTGAAGGTGGGAGGAGAAGGGGATGACAGAGGATGATATGGTTGGATGGCATCATCGACTCGACATGAGTTTTGAGCAAGCTCTGGGAGTTGGTGATGGACAGGGAGGCCTGGTGTGCTGCAGTCCATGCGGTCTCAAAGAGCCGAACATGACTGAGCAACTGAACTGAAATGAACATGAAGAAACTGGGGATCAGAGTGATGGAACTATTCTATATCTTGATTTTAGTGATGGTTATACAACTGTATAAGCTTATCAAAACTCACTAAAAATTGTGCAGTTTATTACAGTATTTGTAAATTATACCTTACATGGAAAAAAAAAGAAAATTAAGCTACTAGAGGCCTTTATGCACTAGAAAAGGTTTTCAAAAATATATTTTCAGTGTCTCTATAATTCAACGACCTCTGATTTATGTTGTAAAAACATTTATGACATAACAGATCCATGTTCTAAGTTTTGGCTTTCACAGTCTTCATTATATGACCACAATCCTTAAGCTAGGTGAATTTTTCAAGATGTTTGACCACATGATAGACTTAATTGTAGAGGGGCTTGCAGAGAATGGAGCAAAACGGTGACCTATTTCAATATGGTGGGACATAAATCTGCTATTGAATAAGTAACTGACTTTCTCCTAACTTCGCTTAGTGTCTTGCAGGTTTAAAGAGCTGCTGCTTTGTTCCTGTTCACTCTTTAATAGTTTAAACATACTTATGATGATAAAATCCACAAAGAATAAATGAATACTAAAATGCACATGGGTTTCCTTCAATAGAATTACAGTTCAACTAGTGAAGGAAATGGGGTTTCCCTGATGGCTCAGTGTGTAAAAATCTGACTGCAATGAAAAAGACACAGGAGACACTGGGATTGCTCCCTGGGACAGGAAGAGCCCCTAGAGGAGAAAATGGCAACCTACTCCAGTATTCTTGCCCGGAAAATCTCATGGACAGTGGAGACTAGTGGGCTATATAGTCCATGGGGTTGCAAAGAGTCGGACATGGTTGAGCACATGGCGCAATGAAGGAAGTATGTCCAGTGTGTACAATCCCTGGGGGCAGAAATGTTCAGAGAGAGAAAAAATATAAACTCTATGGAAATGTCTGGTATTTTCAAGATTAAAATATTTTCATTTCCAACTTGACAGGTTTTTTCACTTTATATTTTAAACCAAAAAAATAATATAACTTTAATGAAGAAAAATAAAATGTTATATGTAACTAAACTTTATTTATCATTATTTGTGTACTATTTTCATCTGATCACCAATAGAACTTTTTAGCAATAGAATTTCAAAAATGGGGAGAGCTTAGCTCAATAACCTTTGCCCTTTATATACGAGCAATCTGAGACTCAGAGAAAATTAAGCTGGCAAATAGTTTGCCAATATTATGCAAAGATTATGCAAATAGTTTCAGAATTACAACTAAAATTCAGGCCACCAGATTCAAGAGTTTCAAATTATATTTTAAAAATTAATACTAGCTATCCTTGAAGCAGCGAAGGCAATGGATGGGTTGGGGAAAACTTCCAATGTCTTTAATATCAAACTTATATGTTACTTAAGCAGGTGATTTAAGGTCACATGTATAGAAACAATCACCAAATTCATTACAGTAATATGTAAAATAAAGGATATGAAAATTAATAAAATACAACATATATGTTATCCAAATTAGTGAGATTTTTCCTTAACAGTATTTCACTTTTCCTTTTTCAGTTTTAATACAGAGGTTTAAAATACTTAAGATTTATTGTAGGATACTGTATCCAGTTGTGAATTTTGCATAATCAGTAGTATAGACATCTTCAAGTCAAGCATACTAACATCCTTCTAGAAAGTGTCCTTGGACACTTAATAATAAAACAGAGTAACTGAGTTTATTTCTAAATGTTCACATAATTAAAGTTTAACAATTGGACATGAATTGTTTTTAGAATTTCATTTCTGTATTCTGGAGTACACATGGTGGGAAACTCCTAGTCATGAAGCATCTCTCTCTCTATCTCAAAAACGTAAATGCCTTTAACATTGCTGGATGAATCTGTCACTGAGGGAATGGGCACCATCTGTCCCTGCTTAGTTGTGTTGAAAATGTTGACCTGACAGCACACGGTGAAACTAGAGATGCCTGAAGGAGTACCTCCATTCCTTTTCAACTTGGCAATAAGTTATCTGAAGCACTGCAAAATCATATGAGTTTGGGTCTGTGAAATGAAGACAGTAGAATTATTGTCAGCTGGCAAAAGATTAATTATCAGAGTTTAGAAAGACAAAGAAGCTATCTGGGTTCAGAACCTTTTCCAGCTGTCAGGTAGTGGTAAAGGGGAGAGACAGAGGTTCTCTGTCTGCTGAGTTAGAGACCCAGGTGAGGAAACATGTGTGAGTGGGAAGAGGCTACACAGATGAGAGTACTGTATGATTAAGACAATATTGCACTTAATTCTTAGTAAACTTGGGAGGATAGGTTTGTAATCATAATTCACCTTTCATTTTAATCAATTATAGTCAAAAACCAGAAAAGTAGCAGACACAATATCAGGGAATTGCCAAGGTTTTATTTTCTCCAACCCACAAATCTAATTTTATAGGTAATCTATTATCTCTACTTATATGACAAATGTGTAGCTGATCAGTTTGTCATATTCTCCCTGAAACATTCTTTTCCTCCTTCTTCTGTGCTGTTTCTATCTATTAATGGAACTAGCATCACTTTAGTTCCGAAGCTTAGAATCAGTGGCCCCTTCCCCTTTCCACCGCTGGTTACTTGGCAATTGACTCCACTTTCGGAATTTATCTCTAATTTGTTTCTTTCTCTTTGTTTTCAACACTGCAATCACAATTAGAGCCTTCCTTCTTCAGTCAGTATCAGTTCAGCCGCTCAGTCGTGTCCAACTCTTTGCGACCCCATGAATCGCAGCACACCAGGCCTCCCTGTCCATCACCAACTCCCGAAGTCCACCCAAACCCAGGTCCATCGAGTCAGTGATGCCATCCAGCCATCTCATCCTCTGTCTTCCCCTTCTCCTCCTGCCCTCAATCTTTCCCGGCATCAGGGTCTTTTCCAATGAGTCAACTCATAGCATGAGGTGGCCAAAGCATTGGAGTTTCAGCTTCAACATCAGTCCTTCCAGTGAACACTCAGGACTGATCTTAGCATGTTAAAATATTCACTAGTTGGACTCCCTATCCCCAATATTCCCTCTATGGTCAGATTTATGATTTATTTTCCTGGAGATCAATTCTAGTCCTACGTCTATGATGTAAAATCTTTGCTTACCCCAAACTACCTACTGAATAAAGTTCAAATGTAAGTAGACCATACTGATTTCTCATTCAATAGGTATATTTATTCTATCCACCTTCCTGCTCTCTGCTCTGAGTTTGTGTGTGTGTGTGTGTTTGTTTTGTTTCTTTACCTCTGTACCCACTTATGAGGTTTCCTCTGTCTGGAATGCCCATTTACTTTCTGTTTATCCTTTAGGACCTAGATAAAATTTTTCATTTACACAGAATTGTCTTGGGTCACACAGCTATGATAATTTTTTGCCACCTGAATGTGCACAGAATGAGACTGAAAGGCACCCATCTAAGAACATTATGAGTAGATAATGAAGCTGTGGAATTGTTGGACAGTCTATGTATCCTTGCAGTTTAGAACACCATGTTAGAAAAAGTAATAAATGGCCAGTACAACTCCCAAACCTAAGATAATTTCCAAGGAAAACTCTGATAAATAAAAATTGGTTAGTCTTCTCCCCACATCTGAAAGTCTGGTTGAATCCATAATAAAAAGAAGCACAATTGAACATTTAAGCACTCACACACATATATGAAAAGTGGGAACATATTTTTAAAGGAAAAAAAAATTCTTGAAAAACCCACTGGATTTCTTTGAAAGGATAGATAAGTCTAAAAGTGATGTGGGACACAGTGGATATGATTGTTAGACTCCTGTGGTAAAGGGATGTCTGCTTCCTCTCACTCTATCACCCATCACCCACATGCTATAACAATTACACAGTGTTTTCACAATTCTCTCAATAAGCCATGCCCTTTCATATTTCCATGCTTGCTCATCCTCTTCTTGGTGCTTTGAGATAAATTAAATGTTACCTCTTTTTTGACACCTCTCCACACATCAGAGAGATAAATTCACATTTGCTTTCAACTTCCTGGTATTTTGGTCCTATCTCAATTATGATACCCTTCATAGCAGTGCCCTAATCACTTTTTTATGATATACCTCTACGTATGAATGAGTCCCTGGATTATAGGTACTAAGCTTTTTAAGTTACTAGAATCCACTAAGGGCCTAATATGTAATAAGAGTTCAATAAATATTGAACAGATGAAAGAAAAAAATGAATCAAGATACGGTAGGGATTACATACCTCAAGTGCCAAAAGAAAATGAGGCTCAGAATTTGAATTACTTGCTCCTAATCAGCCAACGGATGGTAACAAAGCTAAGATTCAAACCCAACTTTTCTTACTACAGGTCAATGTTTTTTTCATAAATTGACTCAGGAACTTGTTTGCCAAATCTTGAATATTCAAATCAGATGACACTCTTGGAGCTTTAAACTAGTGAGGTTTTTAAAAATCAAGAAGCACTCTTCTTTACCTAGACTGTAATAATACAAATAACTGCATAAAAACAATTATATTTGTGTACATGGCACATCCACGAAAGATCATTAAGCTAAAGCAAGATATACTAAAACAATTCTTAACTTTGAGAAAGCCATGCTCTTCTTCACAAAGTTGCCTTCATGTGACTGTCAAAGACAGGTAACTGGACCTGATAAATCTGGGTATGAATGAATAGTTGATTCAAACAGGTTTCAGCATGAGAAAAGAATATGGATTGCCTCTCAATATTTATGGTACTAAGAGGATATGAATTGATTAATGCAGCCTGCTAACTATCCCAATTTATTTCAGTCAAGCAAAAGAACTGTGTGATGAGGTTTCAAAGCAAATCGATTATTTCAGGTTACTTGAGATTGTTTTAAGCACTTGTAAGCAGAGCAACAGTGGTCAGATCTCATGTTCATACTGTAAGCTGATTAGCCATGTATCCCATTTCACGATTGATTCCAGCTGTGTCTAAGACTTGGCCGCTGAGCATTTCCAAGAAACGTTTCCAACTATCAACACTATCCCTCTCAAAAGCAGGACTACTGGCAGAGATATGAAAAACTTGTTATTCTGCTTATACTAGTATTGAGAGAAAATATCCTAAGTTTGACAAAAATAGAAGAGAACATATCTAAAGGAATCATCCTGCCCCATTTGTAAAGACATAACTTCCTTTGTTATTTCTTTTTCCTACAAAAACATGATACCTGCTACTGTGGGAATGAGTTCAGGCTATGTGGGTCATAAGCGTGATGCACTGTAGTCACATGTGGGTTTCTGTCTTATGCTCTCTGTAAGCACTCTTTCTCAAAGAAATTTTAAAGAAACATGCAATTTGCTGTCAATTTATGCGCAACTATTGAAGTGTGATGTCATTTTGGTCAAAATTAGATTGCATAAATTCAGAAGCCCTAACCTGAGATCATTCAATTTTCCAAATTACTAGATTTACATATTAATAACTCCTAGGGTATTTTTCTTTTCGCTAGCTCTAATTGTAACCAGAATTTATGGCTTGGACTCTTTTAGAATCCAATTGCAATGGCCAAGTGCTTAAAGCCTGGAACCCTGCCACATTATCACAGAGACCCTCGGAAGACACAAATCGAAAGGCTGGGGCTTTGCATTTCATTCTGTTTCCCCCCTTGGGATGGTTCTTACCACACTATTTAATATATACTCACACACTCTCACCAAACCCTACTGCCAAGTGACAGCAGCAAGAGAGTATTTACGGCCCATTGATTCAAAACGTGTTCACTTCCCCAACACATTCATTTTGTCAGGATGTAAACTCAAAATTCAAGAAATTAGAATTTTTTCCCTTGAATTTGTTTTGCTAATTTCCACAGTGTCAATGGATTAGAAAAGAAATAAAAAGGTGAAATCTGATTTGTGTCTGTATATGTGTTCTGAGCTAAGAGTTTTGGGTGTCCTACCTCCTTTGAGGTAACAGGATCTCCTGCAGAGGGAAGGATTTAGTAAAGATTCTGACCCACTCAAAATGTGCTTATTCCCTTGGTGACTGGGAAAAGCCAGCATTGTTTGGTAGCATGTTTTTCAACTCACTAAAGAGGGTTTATATTTACATGCACATACTTAATGGCCAATTAAACAGCCATTCCAAAGGCTATGGTAGGTTGGGTGTAAATTCAAAACACTTCTGCCCTTATTTAACATCAAAATGAATGGCAGTAAGTCCCTTATTGGGCTTCCCTGGTGGCTCAGATGGTAAAGCGTCTGCCTACAAATGTGGGAGACCTGGGTTTGATCCCTGGGCCGGGCAGATCCCCTGGAGAAGGAAATGGTAACTCACTCTAGTACTCTTGCCTGGAAAATTCCATGGAAGGAGAAGCCTGGTAGACTATAGTCCATGGGACTGCAAAGAGTCAGACATGACTGAGCAGCTTCACTGGTTCAAGTTCTTCATTGGAGACTTCTCACTGAAGGCTTATGCATTGTATAGGCTATTTGGACACTGATTAACCTGAAACCAAGGAAGAAAGCCCCCAGCCAAAACTCAACAGAACTGAGGAGCAGTCCAGAGACAGAGAGAACCAAAGCAGAAATTGTATTTCTCAAGAAGAGAGATTCGCATTCCCATGTTTACTGTAGTATTTTGTTTTTACAACCTCCTTTGTGGCATCCTTATTTATCTACCTGGTATATGAACAATGAACATAGGTCAGAAATATCAGCTGCACTGAAACACTTCAGTCAACTGTAAAACAGAGGGGCTGTGGACATGGAGGGCTTTACTGCAGTATTATTCATAACAGCCAAGATGGAAACAGCCTGTGCCCACCAGTGAGTGAATGGATAAAGAAGATGTGAAAAAAATACGTAAGTGTATACATATATACACACACACACACACACACACAATATACATAGTGGAATGACTTTGGGGGATGAATCAGTGGTTAATTAGGATTTAGCATAATTGGGTCAAATTCCAAATCAATCCCAAATTTAACTAATTGAGTTCTAAATTTGAATCTCTTCTCTATTTGACAATAACATTAATAGTAAAAATTAGAACAGCTCTTCATTGAGTACTTACTATGTGACAAGTACTTTACTTACATTATTTCATTCAGTTCTTACAACCACCTTCTGAAGTAGATATATATTACTATTTTATAGATACAGCAACTAACACCCTAAATCTATGTAAAATAACTAAGAAGCCTTGTCAGACTAGCCAGACTCCATGTGCTTGAGCATTCCTCTCTCCTGCCTCCCACCTGGACCCCAGAAATCTTCTTCCTCCACCACTGGCAGATGTTCAAGCACATCTGTCCACTCAGAACTTTAGCTGGGCTTCACTAACCCACTTCCTCTCGACACCAACACCGCTGCTCTGATGAAGCAGAGATCTAGATCTCCACGTCTGAGACAACTTGATCTAGATACTGCATGGGCTCTTGGGAAAAGCTGCAAAGCTCAAATGCTATCCCTACCACATACCAAGTATGTGACTATGGGCGAATTCCCCTCTGCTCCTTGGTTTGCTTCATTCAGAAAATAGGGTTATAAGGATATCACCCTCACAGGTTTGGTTTAAGGATTAAATGAAGTAACACACGTGAAATATGAAAAGTTTGTCTGGCAAAACAGTATGTCCTCCATAAACGTTAATCATTGTTTGCCACCAAACACCAGACTCAATCCCATGGTGCTGCAAAAAGGGGCAAGAACACAGGGAACACTGATTCCTTTGCTGGAAGCATTAAGAGAGTCAATTTCTGGGCAGGTTGATAAGAAGTCCAGGGGTCCCCAAGGAGAGAGGGGTCTAGAATTCTCAAGGAAGAAGAAAGGACAAATTTTTTTTCCCTCTACATTCTTTAGGATTATATAACAATAATGTATCTGCTTGAGGACAATTTCTGGGGAAAAAAAATCTTCTAGCTAATCCTGTAATCTTAAAATGTAAATTATGGGAGTGGGTCTATAAGGTCTTTACAATCTCCAGACATTCTTTTGATTCATTGTAAAGGTGTATAATTCCATTGCTAACACTAGCAAGGGGGTACTCTTTCTGCCCTCTTCTGATGTCTATGTTAGAAGCCTTCTCTATCCCTTTTATACTTTAATAAAACTTTGTTACACAAAAGCCCTGAGTGATCAAGCCTTGTCTCTGGCTCCAGATTGAACTCTTCTCCTCCGGAGGCCAAGAATCCTGACATCTTTCATGGTTCAGCAGCAACCTTTCAGCACCATAGTGCTCCTGTTTGTATCCCGCCTTTCTCTGTCTTTGACTTCCTACTCCTTATTTCTATGAAAGTACAGTCCCACATCAAACAAATGACTTTCCAAAAGACCCACAGAAAGCTAAAGCCTAGGCATCTAAAAACATGAAATTTTTTCAGTCCAATAGCCAGGAGATCATAAACCATTTGCAAAATACAAAATGAAGTTCAGCTGTAATTACAAAAGATGAAGAGCACAATTATGTTTTTAAAAGCCCACAAATGCATTCTCTATGTCTCCAGAAATATTGTCTATTAACCCATCTGTATGGAATCTAGAAAAATGGTACTGCTGGATCTATTTGCACAACAGGAACACAGATGCAGTCTCAGCTTCTAAGCTCTGGTACCACTACCTCCTCTAAGTCCTTCCATCCTTAGGGGTCTGGTGGCTTCCTGCTGTGGTTAATCTTTGGGTTTGCTCACCATTTCCTGTTGGTCTCCTGGGCCTTTATATCACCTGTGTAAACAGTGTCCAGTATCAAATTCCCTGTCTGAAATAATCACACTGGCTCCTGTGTCCTCTGACTCTGACCGATAACCCTGTGTAACCCTTCAATTTCAATGTTATTGGTCAGGGTTTATCTTGCCACAAGTGTGAAGTGGCACTTTGCTTCCTAATATTTCCTCCCTTTCATTTTTTTTTAAAGTATTTTCTTTTATTTATTTATTTTTAAATTGGAGAATAATTGCTTTACAATGTGGTGTTGGTTTCTGTCATGTACAATGCGAATCAGTTATAATAGTGGCTCAGATGGTAAAGAATCTGCCTGCAATGAGTGAGACAGGTTCAATTCCTGGGTCGGGAAGATCCCCTGGAAGAAGGCATGGCAACTCACTCCAGTATTCTTGCCTGGAGAATCACCATGGGCAGAGGAGCATGGCAGGCACAGTCCATGGCGTTATACAACTGAGCAACTAAGCACACATTCCCTCCCTCCTCAGCTTCCCTGCCCCCTCCCATCCCACTTCTCTAGGTCATCAAGGGCACTAGGCTGGGCTCCCTGTGTTCCCCAGCAGCTTCCTCACTAGTTATCTGTTTCACACATGATAGTGTATATATGTCGGTGCTACTTTCTCAGTTTCTCCTAGCCTCTCTTTCACCCACTGTGTCCACAAGTCTGTTCTCTATGTCTGCATCTCCATTTCTTCCCAGTAAACAGGTTCATCAGTACTATCTTTATAGCCTCCATATATATGAATTAATATACAATATTTGTTTTCCTCTTTCTGACTTACTTCATTCTGTATATCAGGCAACCTAGATGTCCACTAACAGATGAATGGATGAAGAAGATGTGGTACAATGGAATCATACAGTGGAATAATACTCAGCCATAAAAAAAGGAATGAATTTGAGTCAGTGGGAATGAGGTGGAACCTTTCATTCTACATCTACATACTAACTCGGTGCTTCCTTTCAGGGTCCTAGTGACTCCAGAGTGTCATCACATGAGGGCTCGTCATTCCCCTTCCTTTTCTAGCCTGTGCCTTCTCAGAATGCCATACTGGTATGCAATCAGAAAGTTAATCCACTATCTTAATATCTGACATCTTGATGTGGAACTCTTTCCAAGGTTATATGCTTAAAATCACTACTTTCAACAAAAGCCAGAACCCTTCCAGTTAGCCTATTATTTTCAGTAGCATTTTCACTATCTGGATTTCCCTTACTCAAAATGTCACAGTACAGCTCACATCCACCATCATAAACAATTAGTGGCTGCCTCTAGTTAATCTTCATAATGAAGATATGAAGATTATATATAATGTCTCCTTCAGACACACTTCACCTTTACGTGGATGATTCTGGAGTTTTACCTGGACTTGGTTGTCTGCCTCTAAGTGCTGCCAGCTCTCATCAGTCCCATATAAAGTTTAATCTACTTTTTTACCATCTTTCGTTAGTTCTTTTTAAAAGTTTTTATTTTGTATTGGGGTAGCTAATCAACAATGTCATGACAGTTTCAAGTGAACAGCAAAGGGACACAGTCATACATATACATGTTTCCCTTGTCCCCAAACTCCCCTCCCATCTAAGCTGTCAAATAACATTGAGCATAGTTCCATGTGCTATATAGTAGGTCCTTGTTGGTTATCCATTTTAAATATATGTCCACTCCAAACTCCCTAACTATTTCTTTCCCTTTTCCTTCCCCCCAGCAACAATTTACCATTATTTCTTTATCATAAGCTTCAATTGTTCTCCTTATATTACTTATAAGACAAGTCAAATTTAGCCTGGCATTCATGATCCCCAAGATCAAATTACACACTCCCCATAAGTAGTTCTTACACTTTCCAATATGTAAAATCTCCTCTGATCATTCTGAATATCTCAAGCTTATGATTTGTTTTTCTTCAAGATGGTCCCCAAGGAGATGTGACAGTCAGTGAAAAATATACTTGATTTTTGAGTGCTCACACTCCACTCACAGAGTGTTTACAAGTCCTAAAAACAGTGTTCTTTAGCTCCCAGCAGATTTAAAATCTAACCATGCCCTGTCTTGAATCTTCTGGGTTCCTGAGAGAATGAGCCAGGTATGATGAAGGAGGAGGCATGCTTACTAGGGACTGGATTTGGATTAAAAGAATCCATGGTACACATTACAGTGCTTTCTAAGTATCCTCTCAATTATTCACTTTCTTTATATTCCCTGACTTCTATGTATTAACTGAGCTCTGAGAGGCTCTTTACACCAGGATATAGCCTATAAAAAATCACCCTTGGGAAAAGCCACTCTAATCTATACAAACCCCATGAGTTCCTTCAAGAACAAGAGGACCCTGGAGATGACATGAGGCTCACCTGATGGGTTGGAATTCCTGATTGCTCTGAACACCATCTGGCCAGTTAACTATTCTGACATTGAGAAGCATTAAAATATTGGACTGTGGTGTTACTGATACTCATAAGAACTTTCCAAAGAAAAAGCAAGCCAGCTGTTGATATTTATGAGACCTCTATAAAATGATCAAGAAGAAAATATGTACTTGAACAGTTTAATATTATCCATAAATATCCTGCTAATTTATCTCAACTAATGAGAACTTTCAAAATGGTTTTCTAAACCTTTTGCTGAACATCTGTGTTAAATGTGGGTGGTTATGATAATAGCATATAAATGCAGCTTTTGCTAGTTTACTGCCATGAGTTAAAATTTATAACACAATTTTCTCATTAAAAATAACTGAGGGTGTTAAAACCACAGAACATAACCTTATATAAAGAATGTTATATTTTCTTTTTTTGTGAAATTCAATATTCTGAGGATTAGTGTGAAAATATTTTAGATGAAAAAAGTCATAGAAGTTCTTATAGATGCATGAAACCTGAAATCATTTGCCTGCAATCAATGGCACCTAAAGGTGGCACAGGCAAATCTGGTTCTCTTCAGGTGAAATTACTCTTTGGTGTTCATCATTTTTTCTCCCTTCCAGTTTGAGTTAGTCTATTTCTTCATCTCCCAGTACTAAGCCAGGAGTCTAGAGCAGTAAAAGGATATAAGTATCAAACAGCTGGATTCTTTCCTTTGCTTATGAACTTAAAGCAGAATGGTTATAAACTTATATGGTCCTTACAATGAGTTTACAATACACCATTCATATCATCTGCCCCTCCACTGCCTCTTTGAATCCACTCAACTCTGTATTTGCCTTTTGGAGATCAAGCAGGATGAGAATGGCAAAGGAACAAGTGTGATGACCTGGACTCTTCATGGTATAGAAATTCACTGGAGGAGCCTCTACAAAATCCAAAACACCAAGGTCCCTCCAGGAACCACGATATTCAATCTTCATTGTCAAGTTACAACCAAAGATAGTTCTTGAAAGAAAAGATTAAGTTCAAATGAATCTACTGATCTACCCATCCATTCATCCATTCTCACAGGAGAAGAATCTACTAATTAATGGCCATTTTTATAAATTTAGGCCTGAGAGAATAATGAATATTGACTGAAACAGAATTCTACAGTTTAGAGGCAGCATAAAAACAAGTTAATATAATTAAAACATAAGAAATGAGGAAGAAGAAACAAGACAAAAATCCCTACTATTTAAAGGCTACACAAAGAAACTTTGACATAATTAAAACATTAAAAGGAGAAACAAGGATAAAATTGATATTAAACTTCTACACTGTATTTTTTCAGTCATTGAAATGGCTAAAAAAAAGTTGGATTAAAGTCTTGGAATTTGAAACTTATAATAAAAGAAACTTACATAAAATGTACATTACTCATCTAGATAATATAAAGCAAAACAACTCTTTTTGTAAAACTACCAATTATTTAAGCTGTGTTTTCCTGGCTCTTGTTATTTAGTTAAGCCTTGACACTTTATTCTACTTTGCAATTTTTAATTGTACTGTGATTTTAATAGGATGAGGAGGAGGGTGAAGATAGAGGCAATTATTGCCATGCCCTAATTTAACGAGTGTTAACAAGCTCTGTGGAAGAAATAGATTGCATATTAGGGGATTTTTTTTTAAAAGGTTATTGATTATCATCTTAAATTTTAATGCATGAGAAAGAGAATGACAATCAATTTGGAGAGAATAAAAACCATTCTATAAATCATTTGAGTGAAATTCATGAAAAGGTCCAAGAAGATGCTTAAAAATAAGAACAATGAGGGAAATAATCTAAATACATATCAAAATATTAAAATAAAAATTTTAAATATATGTTGAGCTAGTAAAGGAATAGGCAGGTATACCAATGGAACAGAGTAGAAAGTACAGAAACAAACAAGAATCACCAGCCACTTAGGTTCAAGCAAAATCCATCTTCTATAACTACAATAAATGAAAAGAAACAAAAACACTTTCTTCTTGTGATGAGAACTCATTATTTATTATCTTACCTTTTATATATCATATAGCAGTGTCAACGAATGTTGTACATTATATCCCTAATCTTCATAACTGTAAGTGTGTACCTTTTAATAACCTTCCTTGAACTCCTCTCTCCCTATCCTCTGTATCTGGTAACCACAAGTCTGATCTCTTTTTCTATGAGTTTGGTGAGTTCTGTGTGTTTGCTTTTCTTCAAGAATTCACATATATGTGATATCATACAGTATTTTTCTTTCTCTGAGTTATTTCACTTAGCATAATGCCTTAAAGTTTCATCCATGATGTGGCAAACAGTAAAATTTCCTTGTTTTTTATGGCTGAATAATATTCCAATGTATTTATATACCACTTCTTTATCCATTCATCCACTGATGGACACTTAGGGTATTTCCATATCCTGGCTATTGTAAACAGTGCTACTATGGACATAAGGGTACAGATGCCTTTTCAAGTTAGTGTTTTTATTATTTTTGGATTTGACTACATGAAAATGTTGAGTTTTAAGCCAACCTTCTCACTCTCCTCTTTAACCTTCATCAAGAGGCTCTTTAGTTCCTTTTCACTTTCTGCCATAAAGGTGGTATCATCTGCATATCTATGATTATTGATATTTCTCCCAGCAATCTTGATTCTAGCTTGTGCTTCATCCAGCCCAGCATTTCACATGATGTACTCTGCATATAAGGTAAATAAGCAGGGTGACAACATACAGTCTTGATGTACTCCTTTCCTAATTTGGAACCTGTCTGTTGTTCCATGTCCAGTTCTAACAGTTGTTTCTTGATCTGCATATAGATTTCTCAGGAGGCAGGTCAGATGGTCTGGTATTCCCATCTCTTTAAGAATTTTCCACAGTTTTTTTATGATCCACACAGTCAAAGGCTTTGGCATAGTCAATAAAGCAGAAGTAGATGTTTTTCTGGAATTCTCTTGTTTTTACTATGATCCAATGGATGTTGGCAATTTGATCTTTTGTTCTTCTGCTTTGTCTGCTTTGTTCCAGCTTGAACATCTGAAAGTTCTCAGTTCACATACTGTTGAAACTTTAATTGGAGAATTTTGAGCATTACTTTGCTAGTGTGTGAGATGGGTACAATTCTATGATAGTTTGGACATTCTTTAGTATTGCCTTTCTTTGGGATTGGAATGAAAACTGACCTTTTCAAGTCCCGTGGCCACTGCTAACTGTTGCAAATTTGCTGGCATATTGAATGTAGAACTTTCACTGTATCATCTTTTAGGATTTGAAACAGCTCACCTGGAATTCCATCACCTCCACTGGCTTTGTTCATAGTAATGTTTCCTAAGGCCCACTTGACTTCACATGCCAGGATGTCTGTCTCTAGGTGACTGATCACACCATTGTGGTTATCTGGGTCATTAAGACTTTTTTCCTTTGTATAGTTCTTATGTGTATTCCTTGCCACCTATTCTTAATATCTTCTGCTCCTGTTAGGCTCATACCAACTCTGTCCTTTATTGTGCCCATCTTTGCATGAAATGTTCTCTTGGTATCTCTAATTTTCTTTAGGAGATCTCTAGTCTTTCCCATTCTATTGTTTTCCTCTATTTCTTTGCACTGATCACTTAGGAAGGCTTTCTTATAGCTCATTACTATTCTTTGGAACTCTGCATTCAAATGGGTATATCTTTGCTTTTCTCCTTTGCCTTTCTCTTCTCTTCTTTTCTGTTATTTGTAAGGCCTCCTCAGACAACTATTTTGACTTTTTGCACTTCTTTTTCTTGGAAATGGTTTTGATCACTGCCTCCTGTACAATACTGAAAGAAAGTGAAGTTGCTCAGTCGTGTCTGACTCTTTGCAACCCCATGAACTGTAGCCTATAGGCTCCTCCATCCATGGGGTTTTCAAGGCAAGAATACTAGGATGGGTTGCCATTTCCTTCTCCAGGAGATCTTCCCTACCCAGGGATTGAACCTGGGTCTCCCGCATTGTAGGCAGATGCTTTACCATCTGAGCCACGAGTGAAGTCCTTTACAATATTACGAACCTCTATCCATAGGTCTTCAGGCACGTAAGTGTCTTCTGACACTGTCAGATCTAATCCCTTGAATCTATTTACCAATTCCACCCTATAATCCTAAGGGATTTGATTTAAGTCATACCTGAATGGTCTGGTGATTTTCACTCCTTTTTAAATTTAAGTCTGAATTTGGCAAGAAGGAGTTCATGATCTGAGCCACAGTCAGCTCCTGGTCTTGTTTTTGCTGACTATATAGAACTTCTCCATCTTTGGCTGCAAAGATTATAATCAATCTGATTTTGGTATTGACCATCCGGTGATGTCTATGTGTAGGGTGGTCTCTTGTGTCGTTGGAAGCGGGTGTTTGCTATGACCAGTACATTCTCTTGGCAAAACTATTACCCTTTGCCCTGCTTCCTTTTCAACATTCAAAAAACTAAGATCATGGCATCCAGCTCCTTCACTTCAAGACAAATAAATGAGGAAACAGTGAGAGACTTTATTTTCTTGGGTTCCAAAATCACTGCAGATGGTGACTGCAGCCATGAAATTAAAAGTTGCTTGCTCCTTGGAAGAAAAGCTCTGACAAACCTATACAGCATATTAAACAGCAGAGACATTACTTTGCTGACAAAAGTTCATCCAATCAAAGCCACAGTTTTTCCAGTAGTCATGTTTGGATGTCAGAGTTAGATCATAAAGAAAGCTGAGCACTGAAGAATTGATGCTTTTGAGCTGTGGTGTTGGAGAAGACTCTTGAGAGTCCCTTGGACTGCAAGGAGATCCAACCAGTCCATCCTAAAGGAGATCAATCCTGGGTGTTCATTGGAAGGACTAATGTTGAAGCTTAAGCTCCAATACTTTGGCCACTTGATGCAAAGAACTGACTCCTTAGAAAAGACCCTGATGCTGGGAAAGATTGAAAGCAGGAGTAGAGGGGGACAACACAGGATGAGCTGTTTGGTTGGCATCACTGTCTCAATGGACATGAGTTTTGAGCAAGCTCCAGGAGTTGCTGATGGACAGGGAAGCCTGGCATGCTGCAGTCCATGGGGTTGCAAAGAGTCAGACATGACTGAGCAACTGAACTGACTGATTGACTGATATGAAAATGTAGAACTTTTCTACTACAAGGACCATGACAATTTTTTAAAGGAAAAATTGGGACATAAACTTTTGCAACATATATGACAGATCTCAATTCTGTCTAAATCTGTATGTCCATATATATTTATGAAACAAGGAACATCTAGGGAATATCAAAGCAATGCATTATGCCCTGTGTAATCTCTGATTTGTAGTTGCCCTGGGGTCCCTATTCTGAGTGCCAAGACTAGTGGATTCAGCCTAGGGCTTTTTTTCCCCAGGCTTGAAATTCACTGTCCACAGGAACAGAATGTGGGTTATGAGGAGTTCCAGCTAGACAGGACAAGAAAGAAGAAAACACAGTTCTCCTCTAGTAGATATAGAAAAGTAGAAGATTCAGATAAAAGTATCTGAGCTCTTCCTTCCTGAGCCAAATCCAAGATAATAGAGGGAATTCAGGAAAATGAAGAGAGGAAAGTTGTAAGCAGGAGAGAATTGTGCCCTACTCCCAATGTGAAACTTTGAAAAAGAAGATTAAAATGTCCACCTGAACTCATTAGAAAGAGAAGGGGCTTGAGTTAATACTATCAGCTTCCTTTGGCTCTTTCTGAGTATGAAATGTTTCTGAGGCTGAAGAGTGGAGAAGCGAACCCAGAGCTAGCTGGAGGGGACAAGGTTCTAGCTGAGGCAGACAGCTGAGCCACCAGGCCCTGACTAAGCCAAGAGACCAGCCTCGGTAGAAGATGCCACCGAGAGCTAAATAACAAGATAGAGAATGAAATACGCAGAGAACTAAACAAACACCTTTGTACCCTTTATCAAAGGACTCCACGCTGCAGGGGACCACAGAATACCAGTTCTCGCCAATGCATAAATATGATTAGATATATCATTTGGTGAAAGACTAGGTAAAGGAAAGTACGTCTTAAAGTCTGAACATTTACTTAGGAGTGCATTATATCTAAAGAACAGGCCTGACCTACCTGAGATACATTCATTGAGAAGTTTAAGTTCTTCCTCTCCACCACTTCCACCAACACCCTCCCCCAGGACTGGGACTCATGAAAAAAGGTTGCACTATTACAGAAAGTTAATAAACTAAATTTCTTTTCTTCCTGGATAACCTAAGTAAATCTATGACTCTCTTATCTATATAAAAGTCTCTTTTAAAGCAATAAAAAAAACAGGTAAGATCATAATTCACAAAAGAAGAAATTAAAAAACCTACCATGATACCAAGAATGAATTCTAGTGTAAATTGTGGACTCTGAGTAATAATGATGTGTCACTTTAGATTTATCAATTGTAACAAATATACCACTCTAGTCAGAGATGTTGATAGTGAAAGGAGATCACATATGCATGGGGGCAGGGGGTACCTTCTCTCAATTTCACTGTGAACCTAAAATCTCTCTTAAAAAATGAAGTTTGTATATATTTTTAAATATATTTTAAATTTTAAAATATTTTAAATATATTTTTTAATATATTTAAAAAGCCTGCCATAAGAAAATGTTTACTCTCACTAATAATTAAAAAAAGAATATACATTAAAGCAATATGCCTTTTACATCTAGCAAACTACATCTAGCTTCCTAAATGCTCTCGATTGGTGGCAGTACAGGGCCACTGATTCTGGTGTAAACTGGTGTTTCTGGAGACAACTTATCAGTGTAGTTTGAAAGCTTTCAAATTCCTTTTCTGGTGTTTGCTCCTCCAAATAATTAAGGAGCCATATGAGCTCCTGCTCATGAGACCTTCCTCTGCCATCCGTTATAGTAATAAAAACATGGAAACAAGGAGTAATGGGCAAAATACAGCTAAAGAAATAATATAATAAAGATTAAAATATCATGGAACCGTAGCTGTTGGCAAAGAGAACAATTTCATAACATACTGTCATGAGGTGTAAGTTACAGAAAGGTGTGAACCTAGAGAAAACGACATTTAAAGCCAAATAGGAAAATGGATGGATGGATGGATAGGCTGAGGTAATGCAAAACAAATTATTAATGGATTAAGGGTTTTTATAAAACAGAAGACATGATATTCCAGCATTACTAGAAATTTTTTAATTTTAGTAATGATATTTTTCTTTCGTTATTCTGGAGAGAACCACTTTGGGAAGCTCTCTTTATGAGAATCACTGAAACAGTAATGGTTAACATCAACTGAGTACTCACTATGTACCAGGAACAATATGAAGCATGAATTTATGTCTGTAGTCCTCATGAGAAAGGTACAATTATCAGTCCTATATTATTGATGGGGAAACTAAGGCACAGAGCTCTCAGGTAAATTTCACATTATCATCAGCCAGAAAATGAGAAGACAGAGGTTTAAATGTGAGTTATCTAGACAGACTGGCTGTTTATTTAACCATTATGCCACAGATCTCCCCTAGCAGAAAGGTCACCTCAAGACCAGTAGCTGTTCCATGATCAGAGAAAAGGATGATAATTAGTTATATCTGGCATGGCAAGGCCCATCCTTTAGGTGCTTTTGATGGGTGAGCCCCTTCTCCCATATACTCAACTACATCTCAAAATTTACATAGGGCTCAAGATGACTTCTAGAATAAAAAAGTATCAAGATCAAAACTTAATTGTTTTTCTGAGACTCAAAGATAAGCTCTTCTGAGCCAGGGGAATCCTGGCTGAGACCTGACTAAAGGAAAGAAAATTGGAATCCAGACCAAAAAAAAAAAAAAAAACCAAAAACAAAAACGTTAGCAACAGCCACAACCAGCAAATCTGAACTGATGGTCCTCTGTCAGCATTTGACCTAAGCCATCATAGGAGAGTTGGCTTTGAAGATGGCATAGCGTCCATGCCTGATCCAAAATCCGATTACTTGGAGCTCTAAGTCTGGACCTTAACAGTTGGAAGAAGTGTATCCATGACTGAACTTCACATCTCAGGAAGGATTCTGCCCTCCTATGTGCTAAGGGACTGCTCTGGGGAGTAAAGGCAGTGAGGTAGATGGGGTGTACCGGAGATGGTCCAGCCCTGCATGAAGGTGAGGTACACAAGAGGAATCCTCTGGCTTGAGTCAGAACACTCTGGATTCTTGGCCATATCCTTTAAAATACTAAGGGAAAGGGAAAGACCAGTGTTCCATAATTACAGGCACATGGGGGACAGAAAGTGTTGTAAATATAATCTTGGAGAAAACACGGCCTCACTTTGATGTCACAGACTAGTCAGTTGTGAAGGTATTTGGTTTAAGTGTATAGCTGTATGTTAGGTGAGAGGTCGGGGGTGGAGGGTGAACAGGAGGCTGTCTATTGGTGAGTGTAAAAACCTGTGTGAAAGGAGATATGCCAATGCATTAAGCATAGTTGTTGGGTGGGTTGTATTCTTCTTTTAAATGTCCTTCTTTTGTCTATATTTTCCGACACCAAATACTGAGTTTTCAACAGCCAAAAAAAAGGAACTTTATTTTAAGAAAAATATTCTTAACTGAAATTCCAGTTAATGTTGATCTTGGTGATATTTCATTTTTTTCCCATGATATTTAATAAAAGCTGGCACTTGGTAACTCATGCCTTATCCAAAATGAATACATTTTAATTTATCCTTTGACAGGATGCATAATTGCAATGATATTTTATTCTTCAGCTCAGATGAATATCTCCATTCAATGAATATGATAGAGAAAATTCACAGAATTTTCTGTAAAAGAAATATGTTGGAGATGAAACATGAAATATTGCTCAGGTCATTAGAGTTTTATGATTTGGATCTTATATTATACTCCCAAACAGGTGACAAAATAGAAAGATTAAATCAGATTTGTGAGACAGTAGCATTAAATGCTGGGCTGCAAGATGACCTATCGCTTTCTCAAAACATTAAGTTGTTGGCAAACAACCAAATTCCTATACAGGCAAAGCAATGAATGTAAATGAGAGAAATTTTATTCATGACCCAATTTAGTGATGAGGCCTTCTTCCCTTTATCCCCAAAGAAGAATGTGAAAAATATTTTTATCATTTATCAGCTGTAAATATAGTGAATTTCTATTGTCTCCAAGTTTTCTCTGCAGTGCCTACTGGGAAAGGAAACATCTTTGATATTCAAAGAAACATAATCTTTGTATAAGGATAATAAAAAAGTAGATTATTTTATTCCCCTTTTAACCATATAACTATCAGGACTTGATGTATCCTACAGTATCACTGCCTTGGGAACTGGTTAGTGGAATCCATAACATTAGTGATACATTCAAAATAACCACAGGGATGGATTTTCAGAGGGAATTCCAGAATTAAGACATTACACAGTGAAAGAGACTTGAAAGGTCAACTAACTCACATCTGTCATTTTAAGGTTGAAGAAACAGTTGGGGACCCTGACAGTTCAGAGGTCACAAAGCTAATGATAAGCAATGCTAAGACTAGAATGCAGACCTTCAGTTTTCTAAACTAGAGACATCTTTTCTAAACCTTTGAGTTTAATAAGGTGCAAGGAAGAGAGCCCTTTAATGGATTCAAAGGTACTAAGAATTCTTTCCCTTAAGATTTCAATTGTTAAATGATTTTTTCCAATTCTTGGTATATATTTATATTAATTGAATCACTCAATGATTTTGGTTCTTCTCATAGGCCAGACATTATTTTAATATATGTTTAAGTGAATAGATCAGGGTTCTTCAGAGAAACAGAACAGGATGTTCATATACATAGATTTACTTTAAGGAATTTGTTCATACATCTTCAGAGGTTTGACAGTTCCTAAATGTGATGGAGTGGGAGGCTCAGCAAAGGGTTTTAATTCAAGCCCATTGCTAGTCTGTGGACAGAATTCCCCCCTTGTTCCAGGAGGTCACTCTGTTAAGGCCATCAGGTGACTGGATGACGCTCATCCACGTTATGGAGAATAATCTACTTTACTAAACGTCCACCAAGTTAGATGTTAATCTCACTCATCTAAAAAAAAATAATACCTTCATAGAAACATTCAGAATAACATTTGAACAAATGTCTGGGAACCATGGTGTAGTCAACGAGACACATAAAATTAACCACTGCAAGCGCGGTCACCAACTAGGTTAGTGCCTTTAAACTGAAATCAGGTTTGACTTTAAATCTCAAGAACAAATTTCTGGTTCATTTATCACTGAAGATATCTGACCGGATAACTGGTTAGTAGACTCATTCTCTTAGGCCCACCAACACCCAAGAGGATCAATTAGTCACTTTCATGTACACATTTACAAATGACATATTTCACTACCTACATACACAGAGAAGTCCTAAAGAGCTGTACAGTTTCTTTACTCTGTCTTGGCACAGACTTCAGGAAAATTTAGAGAACCATGGAAACTGGAGGTGAAATGAAACACTCAGGTACCCATCCTAAGTATCAGGGATAAATTGTAACCCCTAGTGTAAAGTGCCTTCCTGATGAGAGATAAAGTGGTTTGCTGGCTCCTCACTCTCAAACCAGAGTTAATCCTTACATGGAAATTAGACACCCACAATTTCTGAGAGCATGGCACTTTAGTGCCTTCCAAAAGGCCTGAAAGTTCGAGACAAAGTACCTAGTAGTATTCAAGAACTTGAAAAGAAAGAAAGATAGGGGAAGGAGGAGAGGCCAGGGATGAAGCTCTCCTTTGAGTAGCCTTGGTTTATGTGACCTTATTGAACACCATCTGAGGCTAGAAGGCAGCATGCTTCAGACAATGGACAACCACCAGGAAAGAGAGTGAAAAAGATGTGTGTTTCTTTCCTTCTGCCTTCATCCACATCAAGAAAAGACTAATATTCTGACCTCAAACCCAAACATAATACACCAGGTCAATTACATAGTTCTTTTAGACAGGGTAAGTTTGTGCAAAATATGAATTGTTCACCTCCATAACTTTACTGAAATGAAAATTTGACTTTAATTTCTAAGTAATAAATCATATTCATCTTTAGAATATGAACTTTACTAAATATAAACCACATAACAAATGACATATTTCAAGATGTTTCTAGACCTTTGGAAATGGTAATTGAACACAGACCAGGTTCTTGTTTCACATCAGGTTAAGAATAATCTTTCCCCCTGACTGTGACGAGCCCAGCAGGTCATCCTGTTCAATATACACCTTTAAGCAACATAAAAGAGTGTCATTACTTTCACTACATTCCTTGTTTTCAAGTTTATCAGAACCAAGATAGCGTAGTGTTATATGAGCACTTTGAGCATTAGCAGTATAATAAAACAATAATTAGTTCTTCAAATGATTTATTAAAATAGCTTTTCTATCTTGATGACCTCCATTCATGAAAGAAGAGATACTGTATGATAACTAGATGTTTTTAATGCAAATAATGTCAAGATGAATAACAAACTGAGTTTGCAGAAAGCAACAGTAAGCAGAAAAAATCCTAAATTAGTCTAAAAATTGGAATGTCTCAAACATCTGTTGGTGATTCTTGGAAAAAATATGTATTTCTAGTAGGTAATAACTATTAATTTGCAAATCAAAAGACAGTCATTAAAATAATCCAGATGTGAAGTCTTTCAATCTTGTCAGAAGCAAGCTCGTAGCCTCAGTTCTCTTGCATTCAATGGATATAATGTTTTTGTTACAATTCATTTCCATTGGCATAAACATGCACTTCAAAGTTTCCTTATTTTTTTCTTGGAATAATATGTTACAAGTTCTCAGAAATATTCTAATTTTATCACTTTATTCTTAGAACTTTAATCAGGACCATCTAAAACTAATATTTCTCATCTTAAACTTCAATGAAGAAGATAATAGATTTCTAAGAGCAATTACATTTTTTTCATAATATATATCCGTTAATAGAAGAAAGTCTATTTGCACAGTACTCTTCCTTTAAAGTTGGACAGTAACTTTACACATTACTGACAAAAATATCAATTATAATTGGGACTCAATGGCTAAGGTTGTAATAAACACTATAAAGGATTCTCCTTGATAAGGAATAATGTGTGCAAACACAAAGCAAAATTAGTCTATGTATATAACAAAAATGCATCTATTTTAAATAATTTTTCGATGCCAATGTCAAAAATAGTGATTGCAGTAATTTTGAGTTTCTTTTTTTCTTTCTTTCTTTTTTTTTATTGTTTTTGCCATACAATGCCATATCACCATGGGTTTACATATGTTCCCCCTCCAGAACCCCCCTCCCTCCTCCCTCCCCACCGGGAAATCTCGTTGCACCAGCCCCGAGCATCAATCCTGGGCTGGCGATTGATTACACATATGATAATTAACATGTTTCAATGCCCTTCTCCCATATCATCCCACCCTTACCCTCATCCACAAAGTCCACGAGTCTATTCTATACATCTGCGTTCCTTTTGCTGTCTCGCATGTTGGGTTCTCGTTACCGTCTTTCTAAATTCCATATATATGCGTTAATATACTGTATTGTTGTTTTTGCTTCTGGCTTACTTCACTCTGGATAATGGGCTCCAGTTTCGTCCATCTGAGTAGAATTGCTTCAAATGAATTTTTTTTTAATGCTGAGTAATATTCCATTGTGTATATGTACCACAGCTTTCTTATCCATTCGTCAGTTGATGGGCATCTAGGTTGCTTCCATGTCCTGGCTATTGTAAACAATGCGGCGATGAACATTGGGGTACACGTGGCTCTTTCAATTCTGGTTTCCTTGGTGTATATGCCCAGCAGTGGG